>PVIH01000351.1:56255-70937 GCA_004025045.1 Sigmodon hispidus | reverse complement strand
GTACCTTTGGAGTGTGAATATATACTCTTTAGGGTATACACCCAGAAGTGGTCACCAGCTTGTTTCTTAGGACCATTTGATTAGAAAATCTTTTCCTAACCCTTTACTCTGAGCCTGTCTCTGTCTTTGAAGTTGAGGTGTGTTTTTTATATGCAGCAGAAGGATGGCTTCTGTTTTTGTATCCATCATGTTAGGGTATATCTTTTTTGTAGGTAAATTGAGAGTCCATTGGTATTAAGGGATATTAATGACCAATGATTGCTATTTCCTGTTATTTTTGGTGGTAGCTTGTATGTATTTCCCTTCTTTGGGTTTTTCTTTTGTGGCATTATCAATTGTTTGTGGTTTCATGGGTGTATCTGGTTTCCTTAGTTTGAAGTTTTCCTTCTAGTGCTTTCTGTGGGGCCAGATTTGTGGTTAGGTATTGCTTAAATCTGGTTTGGTTGTGAAATATCTTGTTTACTACATCTATGGTGATTGATAGTTTTTCTGGGTATAGTGGTCTGGGTTAGCAGCCATGCTCTTTTAGTGTCTGTATAACATTTGACCTTCTTGTTTACATTGTTTCCATTGAGTAATTGGGTGTTATTCTGATGGGTCTGCCTTTATAAGGTAATTTGGCCTTTTTCTTTCGCAGCTCTTAGTATTTTTCTTTGTTCTGTAGGTTTAGTGGCTTGATTATTATCTGTCGAGCAGACTTTTTTCGGGGGGGTCTAGTCTATTTGATGTTCTGTAAGCTTCTTGTATCTTTATAGTTATTTCTTTCTTTGGGTTGGGAAAATTTTCTTCTATGATTTTGTTGAAAATATTTTTCGTGCCTTTGAGCTGGTATTCTTCTCCTTTTTTAATTCCAATTATTTCCAGGTTTAGCCTTTTCATGATATCCCAGATTTCCTGGATGTTTTATGTTATGACTTTTTTGGATTTAGTGCTTTCTTTAACTGATGTATCTATTTCGACTATTGAATCTTCCACTCCAGAGATTCTCTCTTCCATCTCTTGGATTCTGTTCGTTATGTTTGAATCTGATGTTTCAGTTTATTTCTTCAAGTTTTTTTATTTCCTGCTTGCCTTGGTTCGTGCTTTCTTTATTGCTTCTATTTCAATGTTTAATTCCTGGAATGTTGTAATTGATTTCTGACCCCCTTTGGGCGAGAGTTCCAATCTGCCTGTGGCAGTTTTTACCCCCAAAAAATGCTTCAGATGCTTATATTAATTTTATTCTGTTTGACCTATTTCTTAGCCACATTGCTAACTAGCTCTTTCATCTTAATTCAACCCTTTTCCATTAATCTACTTGCCACGTGGCCCAATGGCCCCTTCCTCACCTGAGTCCTACATGCTTCTTCTTTGGTGGGTGGATGGAGTATTCCTGACTCCACCCTCCTTCTACCTGTCTCTACTCTGATTCCACCACCCACTTCTATGGTGCCCCACACAGGCCAAAACAGCTTCTTTATTTACAGAATAATAGTCACTGCATACAGAGAATAGTCCCAACATGCTGCAATGTTTCTTTCACCTATTCCTTTTCTTGGTTTTATTTATTTTCTTTAAGGAAATTGTTAATCTCTTTCATTTTTTTGTTTGTATTTTTTCTATTTCTTTAAGGAAGTTTTTTATATCCTCTTTTAAAGCTTCTATTATCTTCATAAAGTTGTTTTTAAGGTTGTTTCCTCCTGTTTCCTTTTCATTGTTATGCTCAGGTCTTGATGTTGTAGAACCACCAGCTTCTTCTGGTGGTGTCTTGTTGATCTTTATATTGTTATATGTATTCTTACACTAGTGTCTACCCATTGCTTCCTTGGTTTACTCTTAGTCAGCTCTTGGTCAGGTCTTAATCAGTTGGGAACCTGGGGGGTTGTGTGTCTCTAATAGTTGCAAGGGCTGTTCTTAGTTGGCTATAAGCCAAAGAGCTGCATGTCTCCCATTGTTACAAGGGTTGTTCTTTGTCAGCTCTTAGTCTGCTCTTACTCGGCTCTTAGTCAGCTGTGTATCAGGAGGCTTCAGGGTCTCCAGTTGTCATAGCGTGATAATGCAGATTACAGTTTGGGTGGGGTTTGGCCCATAGGATGTCCCTCCAGATGTGTTCCTGCTGAAAACTGGTCTTGGTGGTGCTCTCCCAGATTCCCTTGGTCTCTTGTTCAGCTCTTGGTCAGCTGTGTATCAGAAGGCTTGAGTGGTCCAGTTGTCAGAGTGTGATGATGTAGATTGAGATTTGGGTGGAGTTTGGCCCGTGGGATGTCCTTCCACCTGTGTTTTGCCAAAAATTGAGCTTGGGGGTGTTCTCCCAGCTTTCCTTGGCTTAGGGCAGAGCTAAGTGTGGTTGGGGCACTAGGGGATGTGTCCCTGGGTTGAGGTTCAGAGAGCTGCAAGGTCTCTGCTTGGCCTAAGGCACTGGTACCACTCACCTCTTGGTCAGCTGTGTATCTGTAGGCTCGTGTGGTCTAGTTGTTAGAGTCGAATCTAACTTTTGAATCTATTGGCTGTCAGGCAACTTCCCAGACATGGGACCCACCCTCAGGAACCAGACACTTCTCTGAAACAAAGTTTTGTAAGAATAAATTCTTGCCTTGATAGAAAATCCAAAATAAATGCCAAAATTCATCTGGGAAATCAAGTTGATAAATACATGCTGTGAATTATATTATTGCTATATTATTCTAGAAGCCTGAAGCATTTCATGATTCTTCCTTAAAAACTCGAGCAATACAAACATGCCATACATATGTCATAACGAAAATTATAATGTATAAGGAGAAATTTGCAAAAAAAGCATGTCACATTAGTGTGGTTTCAGTGAGAAAACTAACCAGTGAATTGCTCTTTTCTATTTCCCAATTTTATCCTAAAAATGTAATAAGTGTATCATTTGACTGCAAATTTTTAATTGGGAAATTTTCTCATCCTATAATAAAAGAAATTTTTAAGAAGATAACAAATGATTCATGTTCCTTTAAGACTGCCCAACAATAATAAATGACTTTAAATGTAGCATTGTAAATACTAAATTCAATGCTTATATAACTTAAATGAGTCAGTGTTTATCTACATAGTCTAGTCAATGCTTCTAAAAGAGGTTTTGCTTCTATTTAAAAATATGCTACTGTAATTTTGGTGGTAATGAATTCTTTTTTCAAATAATTACCTTTAAGCTAGCCTCTGGGTTTTTAAGTAATGTTTCATGCTGAGGTGGATCCAACTGGAAAATCCTTCAGGCGGTGCATGGACAGCTAAACAAATAGATTTTTATAAATAAAGTTACATGCCTCTGCTTTTTAAAGGTCACGGAGCTTTGATACATGTTTACAAGGTTAGAATTAGAAGAGAGTTTAGGAATTAGCTCACCCTGTGATCTTACAAAGGTGGCACTGACATGCAAAGAGCTTAAGCAGTTAATGCCACACAGCCAGAGAGCAGAGCCACCTCCACATCCCAGGTGTTTGGTGTGTACATGAGACTGAATGAGCCACCTGACTATTGGGAGGGACTTCAAACACTCCAAAGTTATGGGCTGTGATGCTCCTTCAACATCACACAGTTCCAGGGTTGTGGTTTAAACATGAAATGTTCCAAAGCAGACTCATATATTGAATATTTGGTCACTAAATGGGAGCGCGATTTAGAAGTTTACAGCAATCTGGAGAGCAGGAGCCTGAGTAGAGGCAGTAGGTCCCAAGGATCACACTTTGAAAGGGTTCCCAGTTTCCCTATCCCTTCCTCACTCTACTTCTGACCAGCTACCATGGGAAGATGATGCTCCACACATTCTCTATAGTGGTGATCTGTCCAAGGACATGGGGCCATGTGATCATAGACTGAGCCCCCTGAACAAAGCCAAAAACCAAACTTTCTTCCTTTTAAGACTTTCTGTCACAGAGATGGCAAACCAAACAATACAGCCAGGATTCAGAATCCTTCCAAATTCCCAGGCTGCTGAGCCTCCCTCATTCTCATTTCTCTTTTTCCATCATTCCTTTTCCCAATGCACAACAAATACTCAGCCAACTCTTGCTATCATTTAAGTGCAAAGAGGGCCTCTGTGACCTATGTGGCCCCTACCCTTATGCTGCTGACAGCATATACTCTAGAATTCTGGGATCAAAGATGTCAACATCTGTGCAATGATTCAAACTTTAATCAAAATTAAATGAAGTTTATGTTTTCACCATCCATTGTGCTAATTACACATCAAGTAACCAATAGCCACCATGCAAACAGAACATTCTTATCATCACAGAAAGTTCCCACTGTCGGAAATGCTGACCTCCACAGGGAACACAAGGGAATATGAAGTTGCAGGGCAGGTGGTTTAATATGATAGGCATGGCTGGGAAACGTCAGAGAGTGGGAAAAGTCATTGAAGCTAGAAATGGGAAATTTTCATGAAATAAATGTAGATGTTTCTCCCGTTGGATCCAGAGGAATGTCTCTCTGACCTTCTCCCTTTCCCTATCCCATCTCCTCCCTTGACATTATCTTAGTTGGTGGGAGCATAAAGCTTCCTGTCTCAATACACAATTAAATTAAAATGCCACTTCCTCAATCCTGACCAGTCTATTCCTCAAGTCCTCTCTGTGAATAAATCTGCAGCTTAATTCTTGCTTGTTCAAAACAAAATACCTCCAACAAAAGTTTTAGAGAAAGCTTTTTTATTCCTGGGCATGACCTCTAGGTCTCTGATGCCAAAGGACAATGTCAAGCCTGAGAAGATGGAAGTTCCTTATGTTCTCATAAGGAGTGCTTGTTTTGAGCTCCTGTAACAATACAGCAACCTCTTGTCTGAATATACAGGCAATTGACTAATTATGATATCTGTTTACTCGATGTTTTTAAATATTCTTATCATCCCCTAAACATCCTCAGAGCCAAGAGTTAACTCAAACACAGGTGCAGAAGAGCTAACACAAAGGAAAAGAAATAATATACAAGATCAAGTGAGAAATCAGACCCTCTACAGTTTGCTTATGTAAGAGCTGTTGTCATGTTCACAGTGAACACACAGGAGACAAACATGTGACTGCAGAGAACCCTGCATGGTCAGCTTGGGTTTTCTGAAGCAAGTGAGTTGTGAAAAAGCACATCCAGAGAGCGTTTTTTTAAGGCAAAGCTCTGCATTCATTTTGAAGCATGCAGATAAGGACTGGCAGGCACTAAAGACATATTTGCTTAAGAAAATGAGTAACAGCTATTTAAACTAGCAAAGCTATTATTTTTAGATAACAATCCTTTAAAGAGTTGCCAGGTAGTCAATAATACTGTTCTACCCCAAAGCAACATATATCTTTCTTCATTTTTGGAAAGAACAAATCTTAGTTTAATTCTTGATTCTTTCTGACACATGACAAATTCAATTACTTTTAGTATAAAATTCATGTTACTCAAGGTAACTATAACATGAATATTCCTCCTTTCCCTCCAGATCCCTTCTATGTTACAGAGGATGACATCCAGGAATGCCCACACTGTTGTTCCTGGGTTTGGTTAATGGGAAACCCTGCTCAGCAGATCTCTGTGATCAAAGGACCAGACAGAAACAATGTATAGGAAGAAGGACGTGTTTGGGTTTATTATTCCAGATGATACTTGCTTGGTCATATGTCCTTGTGCAGAGCATCACAGAAGTATGCTGTAAAAGGTAGCTATGCATATCCTAGTAAGGGAACAAGACTGGGAGTGGCCAGGGATAATATTTCCATAAGGACCTTCTCCCCATTATCTGTTTTCTCCAACTAGGTGTCACTTCCCAAAGTTTCCAGAACTTTCCAAAATAATGTTTTCAGCTGGGGACTAAGTATTCATAACATGAGCCTATGGAGGACATTTCTGGTTCAAACAATGAAAACAGGCTTCTCACATGTCTTGTCTCACACTTCCATTCTATTTTTAAAGCCACTTTATGGTAATCTTACTCAAACGCCACTGTCATACATCCTTTTATCCTCACATTATTCTAAGAAAGGGGGCCTCTTGTAAAACATGTCATATTGAAACACCCAGACAGTCCAGGATAATCTCAAATCAAAGTTTATAACTATATAAAGGGATAACTGTGAAATCCCTTTGTCCATGTAAGACAACATCTTCTGCTGTCCCTCAGATTACAATGTAGACAACACTGAACTGACAGAGACTGTCACAATATGCACAAAGTCTGCACAGTTTGAAGCCAGACAAAATCCCAGCCCTAAGGAGAAGTGAACACAAAGTCCTATCTCTAACCAAGAATCTATTTTGCAGTCGGTGTCCTCTGGAAAGAGAAAACTAGTTGTCTCCATTAACGTGTCCACTAGGCATATCAAAAAAACTCCAGGGCAGGCCTCATGCTTAGATATAGTTGGCCAAAAACAAAATGGACTTCATGTTTGATTTTTTGCATGCTTTTTGCCTTATTTCTTATTTTTGTCTTATTGTGGAATTTTTTGTTGCTGTTGTTGTGGCTTTTGTTTTGTTTTGTTTTTTGATTTGGAGAGGATTTTTTTTTTTTGCTTGTTTGAGAGAGGGGAGAGAGAAAGTACAGGTGAAGCTGAATTGAAAGAGAGGTGGAGAGAATCTTAGAGGACAAAGAATATAATTAAAGCATATTATATGAAAAATATAAATAAAATAAATATCTTAGGGAAAAACAGACATAGCACATTTCACAACACTTTTTTTACATCCTTGAGCTCTTTCAAGCTTATCTTCACCTCATCCATGATGCTCTGTGTGCCTTTGAGCAGGTAATACATATGTCCCTCATAGTTCTGAATGTCATTGTTAGTAAGCATTTTGGTTTTTGTTATTCTTTCATTTTTAATGTTGCCTTTTAGCCAGAGGATCCTACAAAACACCCATTACAGATTAATTCAAACCTATACCAACTACATTGCAAAAGTTAGTGCTCTATAGTAAGTACAGGTCAAATCACCAGCAGAACCAGGTTCTCCTTGTCCAGAAAGCTAGTAAAGAGGTTGAAGTTTTAGAGAGTTTATTCTGATTTTCATTGAACAATTTGCTTCTGTAACACCAAAGAAGTACAGCAGAGACAAGCATTAGTTTAAAAAATGTTGTCTATAAACCAATCCTGTTTCCATAGTCAGTTCCCTTCTCCTTCCTATATTTCTTCACTTCTTTCCCATCATCATTTTCATTGCATTGTTATTTTATCTGGTCTTTCTCTCTTTCCTTCCTGCCCATCTATTTTTCTCCTCTTCTAAATCTCTGAACTAAAAACCCTCAGCTTCTTAAATGACAGTTTATCTGCCTTGTTCTAGCTCCTCTGTGAACATCTAAACTTGGGCCACCTGGGCCTCTTAATGTCCTATAAAGCCACTCACTGCATCAATCAGTCTCCTGTTCTTCCTGGCTGCACAAGAAGTCATTATAAAGTCATTTTGCCCCAGGGAAAACCAGGTGCTTTGTTTTCTTCCTCACTTGTGTCTTTTGCTTGTTAATAGCCTGATATTCTGAACACACAAGCACAATTGTCTTGTAATTATCTACTTGACAAAAATTATCCCCCATATCTTAGAATTATATATGTCCTCCCAAGAAACAGGTAATCGACTCAATATAAAATCACTCTAGAATACGTCTACCATGGTGAAAAAAATTAGATCATATTTTAAAAGCATAAACTAAAAATATAACAAGATTTTAACTATTTTTACTAATACTTTTGTTTTTATAAAAAGTTATTTATATATTTTAATGACTGATGGGTCATTTTTAATTTAAAAAATATAAGCAACTACTTTAATATCATCATTTAAACCAACGGTTTTTAACCTGTAGGTCATGATACCATTGACAAACCTCTATCTTCAAAAAATATTTATATTACATTTATATTTCTATTATATTAAAATTCATGATGGTAGCAAAATTACAGTTATGAAGTAGCAAGGTTGACCCCCATCTTCTGGTTGGGAGTCACCACAAGATGAAGAACTATATTAAAGGGTCACAGCATAAAGGAAGGTTAAGAAGCACTGAAAACAACCCGGATTTTGGTGAATAGTTTGAGAACATTTTAGTGCCAAAACATGCAACCGTACAACAATATTTTTGTTAAAATCATGTTTCCTGGTACACTAGTACAGTAGAATGGCAAATTTAACAGCAATGTCAATTTACTAAGTCATTTTGAATACCTATGAATGCTTCTCCTTGGAAATGAAATCCTTCTTTCATATACAAATATTGTGCCTTTGGCCTCTAGGAAAAACCAAAACCAAAACAAAAACCAAAACAAAAACCTTGTAGAATGTAATTACCCATTAGTGAACATTCTCAAAGCCAGATTCACATTTGTTTGTTTGTTTGTTTGTTTGTTTGTTTAGTTGGGATTTTTGGTTTTTGGTTTTTTTTTTGTTTTTTGTTTTTTCTGATAGCAAGTATTATAGCTGGCAAAAAAAAAATCAAGAAAAGGAAAAAAATATTGCTTAAAAGTTTTTTACTATTATTTCTTTGAAGTAAAAGTGCTAAATTCCCAAAGACAATCCAGATGTGGGGAGGGACATTAGAAATATGTGTACCTGATTACTTCATTTGTTTCCCAAAGGTCCTGATTTGGATCCTCATCAGATATAAAGTAATACTATTAATATAATGGTCCCCATGTCATAGTTGGAACCAACTGTACAAAAATGTTAGGAAGCATCCTATTATTTTATCTTTTCTTGTCTTTATTTATATCAAGTATTTACTTGATATAGCTAATCTTGTTTGCCAATTTGACATCCCTAGGAAGAGGTAACCTCAGTTGAGAAATTGCTTCCATGAAATTAACCCATAGCATGTCTGTGGCTCACTTTTTTGATTGCAAATTGATAAAGGAGATCCTAGTCCACTATAGAAGGTGCTACACCTACATAAGTGGCTGTGTGATATACAAGAAAGATATCTGTGTGGTCCTATCATAGCTGGGGATCTATGCTGAAGTTCAAGGCCCATTTTGCCACCAAAGATCACACTAGATGCCTGGGGTCAGGGCTGCATCCTGCAGCCCTATGGGTGTCCAGGGGCCATGCAGCTGCCAGAGACATCCTGATCTGAGTGGCCTGTGTGTGGTGATGTATTGTGGATTTAATAAGTGTGCCTGAAAATCAGAAACTAAACAACAATTAGCCATGAAGGTCAGGGATTGGTGGTGACTCATGCCTTTAATTCCAATATTTGGGAGACAGAGATCCTAAGGTCAAACAGAGCCAGGTGGTGGTGTCACACATCTTTAATCCCAGTACTAGGAAAGTTGAACAAGGAAGTGAGATAGCTGGGTGGAGAAAGAGGAGGCCGAAGTCCAGTGCTTTGCCTGGACTCCCTTTTGGCTGAGGAAAGAAAGGTATCCAGTTTGATTTGTGAAGAGTGGTTAGGGGAGAAATGACTGTGGCTTGATTTTTTTTGTTGTTTGTTTGTTTGTTTGTTTCTCTGCTCTTTTGGCTTTTCTCCACTATCTGGATCGGGGTTTTCATTAATACCAAATAAAATTAGTGCTATACCTGTGCTTCTACTAAGAGCCATATTGTTGTCCGAATCAAACTGCTGAGTGAGGGCCATGTCTGCATCCATGGTCCTGCTGTAGCTGCGGTCTATATGATATCTGTGGCCTGTGTCATCTCAGGGGGCATAGGAACCACATATGATGAAATCAGAGGCCCATGCTGATCCAGCCCCACCCTTTACTGGTCCTAGAAAAGCTGGCCCTGCCCCACACTAGACACTGCAGCAAGAGAGCTGACCCTCCACATTTGCACTGGGGAGAGATGGTCCCTCTTCTCACCATGGGTATGGAAGAATTGACCCTGATGGCATAGGCATAGGAGAGCTGTCTCTGCCTCTCGCATGAAGGGAACAGACATAGGGGCTCAGACCGACCAGCTCCATTACCATCCAGGCCAACAACCAGGCTTTGGGTTGGTCTACTCTAACATCTACCCCATCTAAGACCTACTGGTGTTCAGAAAGGGACTGGTCCTATAGAATAATACCCACAGGGTCCTAATGCCTCAGAGCAGTGGTGGGATATCCTGGAGGAATTTCAGTAAGGATTCAGTGGTGGTGGTGTACCAGAAACCAGAGGCCTTGAACCAGACTGTGGCTCATTCCAGTGAACATTTTTGCAAGTTGGTTAGGCAAAAAAGCATACTGTGTGACACACCACAGCTTCCGAGTTGAAGAGGTTTTGTGTGTGTGTGTGTGTGTGTGTGTGTGTGTGTGTGTGTGTATTTGCTTGTTTTTATTTGGTGTGGTTTGGTTTGATTTTTTTAAATGTCCTTGATGGGACACTACAAGGGTGAGGGGGGGATGTTCAGGGACTGGAAAGTGAGCAGAAATAGGCTACATGATGTGAAATTCCCAAAGAATCAATAAAAAAGATTAAGTGTAGTCAGGAGTTTCTGGTGCAGCCTAGCCCTAAGATATAGACCTGCATTCTGCAGCCACTTAGCCCTAAATAATGACTGAGATGCTTATATTAATTACAAGCTGCTTGGCTTATGGCAAAGATAAGCTCTTTCTAGCTCTTTCAATTTAATTCAACCTGTTCTCATTAATTTATGTTTTGCCACATAGCTTGTGGCTTACCTGTGGGGTTTATATATATATATATATACATATATATATATGTATATATATACCTTGCTTCCTTGTGTGGCAGTTCACAATGCTTAAATTCTCTGCCTGCCTATAAGCTGCTTTTCCATAGACCAAAACAATTCACTTATTACCCAATAATAATTCACAGAATACAGGAAGACATTCCACATCACTTCCACTTTTCTTTTCTATCTAATCAAAAAGGGAGGTTTCAATTTCAACATAGCAAAATTACATATAACAAAACAGCTATCAAGCAAGAATTACAGTTGCAGTGTCTATTTGTATTAAAGAAAATATTCTATCATCTACCTTGTGAGTCCAAAGTTTCATATCTAGTTTACCTTTATTTCAATTAAGAAAAACTATAATTTTAACTATCTAGTCTTCAACTCCATCACAGACCACAGAAGAATATAATATTATCTAATATTATCTGAGTGAAGAAGATATGTGTTATAAGCAACTTTCAAATTCTAGAAATAACAGAGATATCTGGATGCCTGGATAGTTACTCAAAGTTCCCTTGTAATGCTGGGGCATCTATCTTCAGCCTGTAGGCCAAGAGTCTCTGGCACATCTTTTAGTGAAGCAGAAAATTTGAAGGACTGCTGCACACATACTGCCATAATTCGTCAGTCATGTCTCCCTGTGTCCTGAAAAATGGCTGGTAGTCCCTGTGAAGCAGGAGCCTAAAGTACCATCTTGGCTTATTCTGGCAAAGTTCAGAGATCACGGACCTATGGGCCCTGTATGTCCAGGTTATACAGCATACTGTCACACAGTCGAGGCAAGAACAGTCTCTTTCTCAGTGGCCAACCTTTGCCACGAAAAAAGCAAACTGCATATGGAGTTTCTTCAGTGCCCATCATCCTCTTGAAGTTGATTGGTGCTGCCAGAAGCAGACATGTCTCACTGTCTAAGTTCTTAAAATATTTTAAATGTCATATTCTGTAGGTCTTTGAAGTGTTTCAAGATTACCTATCTAATTAAAAGATATCTTTGTATATCTAAAAAACTTAACTAGCATGACAGTAGTCTGATTAACATAGATGATTATTAATCTGGATTTAACCCAGAATAAATCCACAGCCTCTCATTTTCTGTGGAAATAAGAAGAAAACTTTTTCTTCAAAGTGGCATATCTTTTTATTTCAATTTTATTGATTTAAAAATCAAGCCATTTATAAAATACATAGATTAGATTAATTCAGCAGCATCTATAATCAAATATCTATTAGCAGATCTTACTCCTTCCTCAGCAGTCAAACAATTCAGAAACAATATAACAAATACAGTATCCAGAATCTCTGTGTATTTTCCATCTTTATGTGGCATATACATATATATACATATATATAGCATTCTTCCATGTTTTCTGCTTCACACTCCTGACTTTAATTTATAGCTTGGCTTTTATCAATGATGGCTTATATGGTGAAATAAACTTTTTAGTCACAGTGTTTATCATAGTGATAAAAAACAAATTAGGATAATACTAACAGATGAATCCAAAAGAGAAACAAAGAAAACATAAAATTGAAGTTTACCTCATAAATGATCCAATGTTAAGTAACATATATAAAACAAAGAGTGCTCAGATAGCATGGGTCTAGGTTTTATATATAGGACATTCTGGACCAATATAAGAATCCACATGTTTTGTTGAAAAAGACAAACTAGGTTTAGCTTATTCTCTTTACTGGTTTCTATCTCACCTTCCAATGTAATAAAAACAAGCTAGAACTAGAAACACTGGTTCATTGAAGCTAGTTTACATTTAGTTTAGTTTAATTCCAGGAATGCAACATACAAACACACTGGACACTGGTCAACAGCAGCTGTAGCATTCAGTCAAGGCCCTGCATCCCTTCCATGCAATCCTTGTGTGTTCATGGAAAGAGGCAGTCTACATTTCACAGGTTCTTCCATGTGGTTCTCAACACACTTAAAAATAGATTAATTTCATTACAGTAATCCTAATTCTGCTCTGCTTTCAATAAAACATTTGGGGAACAGGTACATTCACAAAACTGAAAAGTTTACATTCAGACATTAAATCAACTCAGACTTTTCCTGATGGGAGTCTAGATGACCTGCCCCTTTATAATATATTGAAATGGTGAAAGCACTGCTATGTGGAGTCAGTAAAAGCCTTATAACATTGGCAATTCTCCTCCTTATACTAGATTAAATCTTCATAGAGACAAATGGATATCTCTCTGTAGCCCAGGCTGGCCTCAGACTCAATTCTGTAACAGACTTTCTTTGGATCACTAGTTTCCAAATAATGATGTGGAGACCTCTTATTAATTATAGAAGCTTGGCCTCAGCTTAGGCTGTTCCTAACTAGCTCTTATAACTTAAGTGAAGCCTTTTATATTCTGCCATGTGGCTCATTACCTATCCTCCCTACAGATAATCTGACTTCCCAGTGTCTTGATGGTGAATTTTCCCATGCCTCAGATTCCTCCCAGTGTTCCTCTCTCTCCCCCTGAAACCCTGCCTAACCTCTTCCTGCCTAGCTATTACCCATTCCGCTCTTTGTTAAACCAATCACAAGATGCCTTGGTAGAGACACATCTTTACAGTGTACAAAATGATGAGAATGCTGGACTGAACAAAGGTACTAAACCACATGGCTACACATAGATAAAAATTATGGGCTAATTTAAGTGTAAGAGCTATATAGTAATATGCTTGAACTACAGGTCCAGAAGTTACTATAATATTA
The DNA here is from genome assembly GCA_004025045.1 of Sigmodon hispidus. NCBI lineage: Eukaryota > Metazoa > Chordata > Mammalia > Rodentia > Cricetidae > Sigmodon > Sigmodon hispidus. The sequence goes on along the minus strand of PVIH01000351.1, from coordinate 57,625 downwards.
AGCCTCCAAGTCCATTATTTTGGAAGCAGTTGCTGGGTATTTGAGAGTTTCTGGGAGGATAGAAACTTTAGACTACATTACATAACACAATTTTCCTGCCTCAGCCGTGTGAGTATTGACATTCCAGCTCTAAGCTACAAGCCTTCTTGAAGATATTGTTTAAAATGTAGTCCTTTTCAAAGCAAATATATCTTCATTATCCATCATTTCCAAAGCCTACCATTCTTTGGATTGCATAAGCTTTCCATTTCTCTTTTACTTTTATAAAATGAATACAGCATAGGTGCTTCTTGGCTGTTGTATATTAAGTCTAAAACTCTTAGTTACATATGTAACAACAGACAATTCTGATGGGAAGGCTGATACATAGGAAAGAAGATGATCATTTGACATTTTTGTAGCATTTCTGCGGAAAAAAAATACCTGAGCATTAATCTGATCAATATTAAAACAAGTAGAGAATTAAAAATGCTAAGATGAGATCTGTCTAGCAAGAGAGTTCAATGCTTTATTTGGATACTTCAGGCTTACCCAACAATCACCCCTAATATAAAGCCTTACTCTGATCAGTCTTTGTTAAGTGTCATCCTGGGGAGACTGAAAAACAAGGTCAATTACAAGATCCCTTTGTAAGCAAGGTGGAAGCAATTCAATCCACTAGAATAGAGACTTCAGACCATGCGGTCATACTCTTGCATGCTACAATGCCACCCTGGCACAAGTTGGCCATGAATTCTGTAAGCTGACATCTTCTCAGTCTCGGATAGCTGTTTTTGCATATTACTGTGTCATAACTTCCTCTGCAAGAATCTATTACTACAAATGAGCTCAAGTATAAAATTTTGTTAGTTATAGCAGCTCCTGGACCTAAAAACTCAAGTAAATAAAACTTAGAACATAGTCTCAGCAGAAGACCTCACCCTTTATGTGCATAAATTCTACAAGACCTTTTGGAAGCAGGGTATTGCAAATTCTGGGCTTGTTTTCTTGTGGCAAAGAAGGTCATCATAGGCATTAAGTTCACCATTCCCAACTGTAAGCTTTCTTACAAGTCACCAAATGCATATCCTTGGGGCAGACAGTCTGTGGGAAGGACTGTCTGGAACACTAGACAAGGGAAAAGAAAGGCAACAACAGTGGTAAATAGTAGACACTAAGACACAAGACAACAGCTGGTTTCTGTCCATCTGCTTTGCTTTAATTTGTGTGCTTGATTCCTATACCTGTTGGTAATTTTCTTTTTTAATGCTTGGCCATAACTCAAGAGGGCCAGTAATGCCTCAGGAAAGGACATCTAACACCAACCAATATTCTCTCTCTCTCTCTCTCTCTCTCTCTCTCTCTCTCTCTCTCTCTCCCTCTCCCTCTCC
>PVIH01000351.1:0-56155 GCA_004025045.1 Sigmodon hispidus | reverse complement strand
AAAGGGACTTTTGCAATCTTTAAAGACTCCAGATGCTGCAGTTTATAGGTGGAGATGAGTACCCTAATAAAATATAAGTAGAAAAAATAACAGGAAAATTTACAAAGAAAGATTGCTGAAGTCAGAAGTTTCTAATCTCCACAGGCCATGTAACTTTTGAAAATCTCAGTGGATAAGAGCACTGGCTGCTCTTCCAGAGATCCTGAATTCAATTCCCAGAAACCATGGTAGGTCACAACTATCTATAATGAGATCTAGGGCCCTCTCCTGAAATGCAGGCAGAACATTGTATATATAAAAAATAAGTAAATCTTGAAAAAGAAGGGGGGTGGAGGGGAAATTGAGGAGGAGGAAATGTAGAAAGAATAGGAGAAAGAGATGTTCTACTTCACAGTCTACTACTGTAACACTAATCCTGGATGAATGAAAACAGTCAGCACAGTTCTTTGAAGCAAGTTTAACTTTCTTTAAATGCTGAACAGGAAGCTATAGAAGAAAGAAAAAGTCTTCACTGCTGATGAAAAATAATTTTTCTACTCAAGCTTAAAAAATACTTTTTATTTTTGTTTCCTAGGCCAGCTCTTAAACAAAAACCCAGAAACATGAAATTCTGGGAATAACAATGTTCAATGATTATATTCTTATGTTTGATGTCCAGAATGTTGTATCTATCATTATTTTTACTGAAGTTGGTATTTTTAGGCAGATAGTGGAAACTAATCATATTTACTTGGTCTTTCCAGGTAGTTGAACTTCCATGCATACTATGAATCTCTAAGCATCACATATTTTCTATTTCCAACAAAGTTCTGAAAATGCTTCCTTCCAGAATTGTTAAAAATGTGTGTAACTGATGTTCTACAATAAATAACAACCTGAGGTTTGCAGCATAAAGGGCTTATGTGAAGTCCATGGGATGCCCAGCCTTAGTTAGCTCCCCTCTCCTAGATCTTGCTGAAACCAGTCATGTCGCAGAGCCTAGTTATGACAGAGATGAATTATAACCTATATCTAAGGAAGTTCTACCTTAGCCTACGCCAGTAACTATAGATAAACCAGCTATGAATTTATGCTGAAGGGCAGCCTTCAAGGCAAGGGATAAAATTGAAGAAATATGGAAAAAAAAATCAGAATCCTTTACAAAAGTGATTCAAGGCCCAAAAGAAATTTTTACAGAATTTTTGTAGCAGTAAACAGTATGATTCCAGATTCAGAATATAAGCAAATAATAATTGAATCTCTGGCTTTTCAAAATTCTAACTCATAATATAAGAGAATGTTAGGCTGTTAAAAGCAAGGTCAGCACCCCTGGAAGATTGGGTTTGTGATACAATTAATTTAAAACCTATAACTGTGGTGATAACTGGGTAGGAGAAGTTATTTCTAGAGGTTTAAGAAAAAACAAATATTAAATGTTACAACCGTGGAAGGCAAAGTCACATAAAATGGATTATAAACAAAATGTTCCCAGAAACAATATCTTTGTTAGAAATAATCTTAAAAGAACGCCCCTCCCTTCTGGAGTATACAGAAGGTTTGGCAAAGGGAATATTGGATTAATGAGTACAGATCAAACAGGAACACACAAGGTAACTTTCTGCCTTCAGAAAATGCCTTGAGGGGTCACTCAAAAGCCCCCATATCAAATCAAGTTCAATCTTATTCCGCCATCATGGAAGAAACACCTTCCCAGAGCAATTAAAGAAACTGAAGCGTATTCTAAAAAACCATATGGCTCTGGACAATAGAAAAGCTATGAGATGACAAACTTCTATAAATGAACAAAGGCCAAAGTTAAAAATATGAATAAATGATGTTGTCATTGAAGGTCTGGTAGACATAGGAGTGGTTATAACAATAATAACAACAGAAGCTTGGCATTCAAATTGGTCCCTTCAGGAGGTAAATATTTAGTTTTAAGAACTTGAGAAATTATCCCAGGTTAAAAAAAGAGTGCAATATGGCTTGACTATATAGGGCCAGAAGAAGAGAAAGGAAAATTAAAGCCATATGTAGCTAACATTGCTATAAATTTATGAAGACAAACTTACTGCAACAATGGAATACTCAGATTAACATTCCTCAAATCTCAGAAACAAACCATTAACTAACATGTTTTGGGGAAAAAACATTAGAACGTATTATGAGAAACAGCTATCAAACATTCAGGCTGTACAAAAACAAGGCACAACAGCTGCTGATCTTCCAAAGGCACCCATAGTCCTTCCTTTAATATGGTTAACAGATAAGCCTATAAGGGTCATCAATAGCCTTTAACAAAAGAGAAATTGCAGGCATTAGAACAGCTAGTACAGGAGCAGTTAAGTGCTCAACATAATAAAGAATCAACCAGCCATTGGAATTCTACTATATTTGTTATCAAAAAGAAATCTGGAAAATGAAGAATGGTAACAGATCTAAGAGTGGTAAAGGTGATTCAACTAATGGGCTCTCTATATTTTGGAATTCTTTTGCTTTCTCTGTTACAAAAATAATGGTCTATTATAGTGATTGACTTAAAAGACTGTCTTTTATAATACCTCTACAAGAAGAAGACAAAGAAAAACTTGTCTTTACAGTGCCCACATGAAAATTCTCAGTCTGAAAAGTGATATCAATGGAGGGTTCTACTACATGGGATGTTATATAGTTCCACTGTGTGCCAATATTTTCTTCAATAATCATTATAAGTGATAAATAAGCAATTTCCACATTCTATCATTTATCAATACATGGACGACATATTACTAGCTGACTCAAATATAGATACTTTACAATGTTCAAAAGTAAAAAAACAAACTGTTTGCTTGGGGATTACAAATTGCTACTGAAAAAATACAAAGAGGAGATTCTATTAATTATTAGGATATAAAAATAGGCCTATAAAAAATTAGATTCCAAAAGGTACAAATTAGGAGAGATAGATTGTGACTCTTAATGATTTCAAAAATTGCTAGAAGATAATGATTTATAGCCATACCGCCACCTGCAAAGACTCGCTGCAAAGCCTGTGACATAGGCGTGCCTACGCTTTAAAATCCCCAACCACATGGAAGACTCTTCTTCCTTTCTTCTGTCTCCCTGCTCTGCTATCTTCCCTCTCCCCCTTTTCCCCCCCTCCTTAATAAACCTCATATGGCTCTCTTGCAGCGTACAAGTTCTTTTCACACGTGAAATACTAACATTTGTTGCGGAAACCTGGGAGGCCAATTCTTAGAGTTAGGAGCACATAACCTAAGAAAGCCTCAGGCAGTTGTTGCCAAGATGTGCCTTTCCATTTGCTCATTCACAGTTTGCATTCCAATCAGTAAGTGTTCCCCCACTCCTGGCATTTCCCACTACTAAAGCTTCTCCATGGGACTCGCTTGCAGGGCTTCTTGGGGCTCCTATCTAGACTTTGCCAGCAAGTCCTGGGATAGTGTATGGCACAAACTATATTGTCTAACTGGTCGTTATAGTTTGCAATGTGGGTGGGAGATATCCCTGAAGCATCATTTCTGGGTTAACAGATCTTGGAGTGTTTGGCATAATAGAGCAGGGTCCCAGCAAATTCACCCAAGAAATCGATAGATATTCTAGAACATTTTTGCTTCCCTTGAGACAGCAACCTAAGTGACAATTTATTTAGCTGGCTCAATCCTCTAAGCTTTAGTAACAGAAAACACAGTGACCTCAGCCAGCTTATCAGTTTTGACCTCCTAAAATACTATATTTTGCCACATTTTACGACAATTCACTTTCCAAACAATAGTCAGCGCAAACAGAAGCTTTTGTCCCCTCTCCTCATCTCTTCTGTTTCTAAAACTCTTTCAATCTTCTACATCTCCCACCTTCAAGAAGTCAAAAGGCCTTAGACATCTAGACATCTAAAGTAGAAGAGAAGGCTATCTAGACAAAATTTTATAAGCAAAGGATTATCAGACCTATTATTACCAGTATGCTCTACAGGGTAAAATCTCATTGCTTAACATCTGTATTTCTTTATTTGTAAGAAAAGTTGAAGTCCCAGTTCAATTACAAATTAAAGCTGGCTTTGGAGTTGGAGTGCGGCTTTCTCTTTCTCTAAATCCAAGCATGCTTATTAAGGAAAAATGCAAAATTTCTGTATCATATCAGAAGAACCATCTGATAAGGGGCAGAAGAATAACTAAAAATAAGAGACTATTCTATTGTTACTAATCCTATGCTGCATAAATTTTTATATCAAAATTCATAAGATTTTATAGGTATGTATATTAAACTTTCTGCCATGATATTGATGTTCTTACTAATTGATTCTAGAAAAAAATGCTTTATCCAGTTTCCTGTACATTGTATTGGGTTTTAGTCTCATCAATTTTTTTGTGGCGAATTATGACAATGCCTAATTAAAACCTTTAAAGTATCCAAATAAGAGATTAGGCCCCACAATGATGATTCCACATGGACTATGACAAAGCCACTAGGTGGCCAAACACCAACCAAAGATCTTATTTGAACTAAAAATAGCTCAGGACAATTGAGGTGGCTAGCTGAGATTAACCAGCTTTACAAACTACTCTAGCAAGAACGTGAGACAAGCTCCTTATTTTCCCTTTATGCAGAGACTTGACCAAAAAAATGATACACATACTTATTCCAGGACTTGACAATTAACAAAATTTTTTTCAGGATCTCCTAAAGATGCCATTATCCCAAGACAGCAGGAAGTAAATTTAACAACAAAAAGTCCACATTCCCAAAAGGTGGGGTTGGTAGTTTTTGGTCTTTCAACAAATTATGGATGATTGTCATTGTTTAAAGAATTGGTTACAAATTGTTATTGGTTATGGTTAGAATAAAAACTGAACAAAGGAGATTAGAGTAAGGATTCTTTTTTGAAAAACATAAAAAATAAAAATAAGAATACACATATAATTGGATATAAGAGTAGATTATTGAATCTACATTTTAAAAAGCAATTACTAGTTTTAAATATTTTACATTGGATTGAAATTTTTATATATTATATACAAATTGCATATATTGATACAAAATTGAGATTAATTTTTATTACTATATATGTATTTCTATGCTTGTTCAAGGTATTGTACCTATATAGTTTATCTAACAATGTAATACAAATTGCTAGTCCTTGAAAGTTATTATCTTCAACTAATTATTATATAAAGAAATGCAAGTTAGTAGGTAGATACTACAATCAAACTTATAATCATATTAGATAATGTTTTCAAGGTCAAACAGTTATATTTTAGTTGGATGGGTATTCAAACACTTTCAAGATCTACAGAATATGGCATTTAAGATATGTTAATACTATAGGTTCTTATTATTTTTATAACAATGGTAAATCTGCTTCTGGCAGAACCAAACTACTTCAAAGAAAATGATGGGCATTAAAGAAACTCCATATGGAGTTGACCTTCTTTGTACCAAAAGTTAGCCACTGAACAAGAAAGTGCCCTTGCCTCGACTGTTGACAGTCCAAAATGGACAAGCAGGGTGTACAAAAAAAGAACTGCTGAAACTTGCCAGAACAAGTTAGGAAGGTCTTTAAGAATATCCTGCTTCACAGATAAGTCTATCAAACATACTAGGTCTGTAGGCCAAGGATGGATGCTTCAACACTGCAGAAGAACCTTGTGTGACTGTCTAGGCAGCCAGAAATTTCATTTTTCACATTTTTTTTTCAGAAGTTGCTTGCTTAAACGTCTTGTTTACTTAGTTAATATTATTTTCTTCATGGGTCTCTGAGAGAGTTAGATGAGATACTTATAGTTTTCTAGTGACAGTTTTAGAAAAGAAACTCATTTAGGGGTTAAAGTATGAAAGTTTGAGAAACATCAAAAGATAGTTTTCAGTAAGTAATACATGTTACATAGAAAATAAATTAGTTGCAATCCTTTAAACTCAACAAGATAGGACAAATAGTAGGATATTTTCTTTAAATTTTTCAGTTGTTAATAAACTAGACATTACTCATGTAATTACTTTTTGTATATATTATATACAATTACTGTAACTATTATATATAGTTTTTTATGCTAGTTATAACCTTTTTTATTTTTGACACAAAAGGAAATAGATATATTTTACATCTAATAAAATCAGCCTAGAATAAATACCAGAGAACAGAATCATGCACAGTCAAGCCATAAGGGTCAGAAAGTGGTGACCCACACCTTTAATCCCATCACTCAGGCACAAAGATCTTTTTGTATTTCTGTGAGTTCAAGGCCTAACAACCAAACAGTAGTAGTTCACACCTTTAATCCTAACTCTAGGATTATGATGCAAAGTTGAACCCAGAAGTAGAACAACTGGGTGGGGTAGATATTTAAGGCAGGAAGAGGCAGACACTCAGGTATTCTGTAGAAATAACCAGCCATGCTGAAGACCCTTGAAAAATAGCATTTACCCTGTTTGACTTGAGAAGCTGGCTGGGATAGAATTGACTGTGGTCTGTTTTCTTTCTCTGATATTCCAGCTTTTCCACAATATCTGGCTCTGGGTTTTCATGATACACTAACTAGAATTTGAGCAATAGCACTGTCTTAACAAATCATATGGAAAGAGTTGAATAATTCACATTGACCTCTGGCTTCCAAATATATGTACACATAGGCACCCACATCTGAACCCACACAGAAATTGACACAGAGGGAGTTGGGAGGGAGGGAGAAAGGTAAGAGGAAGAGGGAGTACAATTAAGTGCTTCTATAACCTAATCTTGGTTTTCAACAGAATGCATGGAAGAGTTTCTGCCAGACTTTAATTGAGCACAGTATCAAAGGCCCATAGCAATATTCAGCAGAGCTGTAATGAGACAACAGGCCACCTGTGTAGCAGGACTGCACAGCATCTCTATCTTACCTGGCTGTAAGTTAGTACCCACCAATCAACTTCTCATTTCTCCGCCCTGTGCCAGTTTCTGCTGACCCCTGGACACTACCCTTCTACTCTCAACTCCTATGAGATTGACATTTATCTCCCACATACATGCAGAGTCATGTGACTCTCTCTTGTCTTTCTTTGTTTGGCTTATTCCATGTAACATACTGTCTCCAGTTTCACCTGCTGTCACAAATGATAGAATTTCACTCTTTTTATGGCTTAATAGTATTTCTTTGTGAATAAATAATGCTTTTAAATGCACTGATATGTTGACAAACAGCTACATTTTTCCATTTTAAGGAAAAAGTGGATGCTGAAATAAACACAGGCATGTAAAAGCCTCCTCAGCATGCTACTTTTATTTTCTTTGAATATATATCCAGAAGTGAGGCTGAGAGATCACATGCTATTTTTAGGGTTTTGGGTGAAACATGATAGTGTTTTCTACTGATCTGCCTTCCCAGAAATGGTATGCACAGTTCCCTTTGCATCACCTCCCTGCAAACCCTCTTTCTTTTGTTTTTTTTTTTTTATGATAGCCATTCCTGCTGGACTGAGATAATGTGCCTGTTAGGTTTGGGATGGCATAGGCCTGGTGGTTTGTACTGCAGATTATGCTCTATGCACATGCTGACCTGAAGCCCTCCTTTGAGGAAACATCTATTTAGTTCTAATGCCACTTTAAAAATTAGGTCATTTTTGTTTATAATTGTGTTTTTAGTTCTCTCAGTCCCTTAACAGATTTCCATCTGCAAACATTCTCTCCTAGGGTGTACACTCTATCGTCTCTCTACTGACCGTTTCCTTTGCCGTGCAGACGCTTCTTAGTCTTATGTCATCCATTTACCCATGGCAGCATCTGTTTCCTGTACTTTTAGGGCTCCTGTCCCAAATGTCCTTGCCTGTTACAAAATCCCAAATGCATCTCTCTACCTTCTCCTAGTAGCTTTATAGAATCTCAGCTCCATGAAGACTTTAATCCATCTCAGGTGAGTTTTGTGGCTGAGGCAGTTTCCCTGTCTAGTTTCATCCTTCTCCACAGGCCAAACCAAGGCTGGAAGGACTCTCTCCAGGGACTCTCCTCTCTTTGGTTTTTTACTAGTACACTTGATGTCAAACTTTCTGATCAGAGCATAGGTAGATTTTTGTATATGCCACTGGTTCTTCACCTATAATTTAAAAAATAAATGCACACATACACAGAGCAACTGTAGCTCTCCTTTTATGTGTCCTTTGTTTGTTCATATTTATGCTACCAAAGGTGGGTAAACTTGAAATGTTTGTGCCCTGGTGGCCCCCAGAGACAGCTGGAGGCCAGCTATACTGCTGGCTGCTTGGTGGTGCTCTGAAGGAATTCCAGATGGGAAGCAAACTCCCCAGCTCTCAGCAGATTAGATCCCCAAATCCACTCCAAAAATAAACAGATGGCATCTTGCCTCCTACCTTGAGGTTGAGGCCCACATCACTTCAATCAGACTGTTTATAGATGTGATTCTTCCCCTGTAAAGGCCTCAGCCTGTTCTCTGACCAAGCTGTTTGAGTTCATGTACCGGGCAAAGTCCAGGAGGGAGAGTTTCACTGGGTCCCAGTGACCACAGCAATAAAACCCTTTTCCCTGGGCTGTCATCCTCAAGTCCCCACCCTGTCTACTGCCCAGCAGCTTCTCAGTCACCAGAGCTGGAGGAAAGCAAGACCTAGATTACCAAGCAGCAGAGTGAACTTCACCTTGGCAACCCCAACAACCAGCTGTCATCAAATGTCAACAATCTCTCTTCCGCTTCTTACCACACCCAAGAGAAAAAAAAAAATATGGTTAAATTGTAAAACTTTAAACCTTGGTTTTGATTCTTCAAATTCCACAATTCTGTCTAAACTTTCTCCACTTTCTAGCTCTTCAGGACATAACTATCTGTCTGCAAAGACCTAGTCCTTGACTCACAGAAACTCATCAATATTTCAGTGGCTCTGATGTACAGAATCATTCACCTATAGCCAGCTCTGCGTGCTCACCTCCAAGGAATGATGTTGGGATGGAGGAATCTTAAGTACATATTTTTTTCTTTATTTTTTCACAGTTTGACACATATATATGATATACTCTGATTATTTGCATATCCATTACCCTCCTGGCACCTCCCATCTTTTCCTTCTGGGTTCCATCTCTGTCCTTACTACTCCAGCTAATGCCTCCTGTCATATCTGAATGGCATGTTTTGTGACACATTTCCTTATTCCCCAGCTTTTAAATTCTTGCCACCTTTTCTTCTATAGTGTTCCTTGGATCTTTAGGGGGACAGAATGTGTTAGCATAGATGTCATGTTTGAGGCTGAGAGTTCCTCATTCACTTATTCTTAGTACATTGACCAAATACTCATTATTATCGATGCCCAAAGGAGTTTCTTGGCTGGGAATGAGAGCAGCACTAATCTATGGGCATCAGCATGAATATTTGGAAGGCAGTTGAATAATGAGTATATTAGGGAAATAATGAGTGTGTGTTCTCACTGATCATTATTTTCTACTGTATGCTTATATATATAGTATATAGTATATTATCATATGTTTATATATACATATATTTCAAGCAAGGTTTATGACTTCAAAACATAGCTATTCTTGGTCCCTTTGCTCCTTACATCTGTTATCCTCACTGCTTTTCTCACTGATGCTAGAAAAGTTGTGAGTGAACCAGCTCAGTCAATCCTATAGACAAACTGACTGCCATTTTTCTGTCCTCTCCTACATGATGACTAGCTTTCAAAGCTCTACAGCTTGTACCCACTTCTCATTTTCTTTCTGATGCAGTCTCTGAACAGATGTTCACTGAGCATTGCATTTCACCAGATACTCACCGGGGGGAGGGGTGGGGTGGGAGACAGACTTAAAGTAGACACAGCACTGCTTTTGTCTCTGCCTTTTATTATGATGTTGATGTTTCCAGGGTTCCATCTACTTCTGCTGTCTTTGATCTTTTCCCTGGATCCTCCCTTTGGTGCACTGGCTCCATTCTCTTTCTTTATCTTCATGCTGATAGCTTATGAAGTTCCCTCATCTCTCCACTGTAGCTCTTACATAGAGTATTCCAGGCATCTCAAATCCCAGGTGTTCTAAAGAAAATTCAGTTGTTATTTTCTACTACTGTTTTATTGTTATTTTGTCTCTATTATTCCCCATTTGTGAGCACTATGTAAATACTATAACTCATGTACCATAGAGTCATCTATTAATTTTATGCCTCTAATGAGTCTCTCTAAAATAGGAGAGATTAATGTGGGATGTCTTTCTGTATGCTGTGAATATGTGATATGTGTTCATACCATTAGTCAATAAAAAAGCTCTTTGACCTATGCTAAGACAGCTTACAGCCAGGCAGGAAACCCAAGAGAGATAGAGGAAGAAAAAAGACAGGATCAGAACAGATGTTGCCAACTGCTAGGGGAGCAAGATGCAATAAAACACAGGTAAGCCATAAGCTACGTGGCAAACATAGATTAATAGAAATGAATTAAAATTTAAGAGTTAGCTAGCAAGAAGCCTGAACCATACAAAACAGTTTGTAATTAAAATAAGCCTCTATGTGCTTATTTGGAACCAGGAGCTTGTGGGACACAGGAAAACTTCGGGCTACAAATGTCACTCACAATCAGGCATTGATCCACATAGTCCTGAGAAAGCTTTTAAAGAATGGTAAAACAGCCTCCAAGTTCATGTCATTCATTATGGGCCATGGTACAAAAACATGTACCCTGGCTGAAGCATGCTTTCTTAAGCTGAGCTGCTACATCATGGCAGATTCCCATAGTCTCACATGGGCCAAAGTATAAGCATGGTGGGCTTAAAGCTTTTGCTTTGATAGATAAAAGACTAAAAGGTATACAATATAATGGATTCAGATGAAAGAAATCTATAAACAGTTTACAATGTTTGTAGGAATGGAAAAGAGAAGAAAAGGATATGAGCAGTTATATAAAGAAATAGTTTTTAAAAATTCTTTAAGGAGAGTAAAAATAATAGAACATAAATAGCCACATAAAGATGAAAAATACACAGAGATCAGGATTATGTATATTATTGTGTTTTCTTTGAATTTTTTGACTCTTAATGAGCTAACTACAAAAAGATATTTGATTATATGGGCTTCTAAGTTAAACCAACATATATATTTTAAAGGTATCTTGACTTTGAAATTTGGTTCTAAGGATATATTGCTTTGGAAAAGAGGTTCTGTTTTTGTTTCCACAGATGTAAGCCTGTGTATTGTTCCCAGTCTAATATCGTTTGACCAGCCAAGAACTCCTGAAGGCAACTAGCTGAGATGATGCAGCCTCACAGACTACTACAGCCAAGATATACTTTAACTATAATTCTAAATTTTCTCAGGATCCATGTGACATTGCCAGTGCCCACAATCAGCAGGATATAAAAATCTATGCCCAAATTCCCAAAATATTGTTTATAAATGTTTGTTTTCATTATAAATAGTTAATGGTCATAGTCAATCTTTCTAAAGAAAAAGGGGGATATGAAATAAAAATGATTTTTAAAAAATATTATTGAATCTACTTTAGTCGTAAAAACAGTTGATAATCTCATATATAGATTTTGATTTATTGATACAAATTTAAGATTAATTTTGTTATGCTCTATGTATATGCATACGTTTGCTTAAGGTATTATATATTTATGCAATTCATTTAAAATTGTAATGTATAATTAAGAAAGACAGATTAGTAGTTATCTATGATAATCAAACTTACAGTTATGTTAGTTAGGTTTGTAGATATACAAAGATATATTTCAGATAAGTAACTTTAAACACTTCAAAAACCTAAAGAATACAGCATTTAAAATGCTTTAATAACTTGGACTTTCCTGGACAGCAAGACATGTCTGCTTCTGGCAGCACCAATCTACTTCAAAACAATGATGAGGATCAAAGAAACTCCATATGGAGTTTATATCCTTTGTAGTAAAGAGTTAGCCACTGTGTTAGTAGATAAACATCACCCTAGCTTGCCTCCTGGGTGTGGCCGAGCATCTCCTGCCATGCCCCTGCTCATAGAACATGCATGCCCCTGCCCACAGAGCATGTTCCTAGAGCATGCCCCTGGGAGTGTCTACATGGTCACCTGTCCCTTAAAGAGAGACACCACATGGCATTACTTTTTTTCTTGGTGCCCCTTCTTCTTCTCCCTCTCTCTCTCTCCCCTTCTCCTTCCCCTTCACCCTCCCCCTACCATCCAGAATTCTAATAAACTCTAAATAGCATTCTGGCAGTGTGTTTTATCTTTTCACATGCAAAATACAAACACACTGAACAAGAAACTGCTTTTTCCTTCATTTCTTGGCAGTATGCTGTATAAACTGGATATATAGGACCATAGGAAATAACCACTGAAAATTTTGAAGTCAAGGTGAGATGATCCTTCAGGTTCCTTCTTTGCAGAACAGATTGCCAGACAGTCTGCAGGACTGACAAACTTTGCCAAAATGGGCAAAATGGTCCTTTAAATGTTCTGCTTCCCTGAAAGGTATGCAAGAGACTCTAGGCCTGGAGGCTGAAGATGGATGCCCCAACATTGCAGAGAAAATTTGGTGACTATTCAGGCAACCAAATGTCTCTTTCATTTCTAGAACTCTGGAAGTTGCTTGCAATGCACTTTCTGCTTACTCAGGTAATATTATATTCTTCCAGGGTCTTTGATGGAGTAGAAGGCTAGAGAGTTATAATTATAGTTTTCCTTAATTATGATAAAAAGTAAATTAGATATAAAACTTTAGATTCACAAAAATAGAATAGATGGAATATTTCATCAATTTTGCTCAATACAAATAGACTAGATATTGTAATTCTTGCTTGACAACTATTTTGTTATATGTAATTTTACTATACTGAAGTTGAAACCTTCCTTTTTGATTACACAGAAAAGGGAAAGTGATGTGGGATGTCTTTCTGTATGCTGTGGATATATGTTCCTACCTTTGGTTAATAAAAAAAGCTCTTTAGCCTATGATAAGACAGCTGACAGCCAGGCAGGAAATCCAAGAAAGATAGAGGAAGAAAGGCAGAGTCAGAGCAGATGCCTCCAGCAAGATGTAGTGGAACACACATAAACTATGAGCCATATGGCAAAATACAGATTAATATCTATTAAGAGTTAAGATTCAAGAGATAGCTATTGAGTCTTAGACTAAACAGTTAGTAATTAATATAAGCCTCTGTGTGTTTGTTTGGACAAATGACTGCAGGACACAGAAAAACTTTCACCTACAAGAGATAAAGACATAACTACAAAGAACTTACCTGGAAGAAAATCTGAGAAAGCTGGAGTGACATCAAGGAGCATGAGACACAGAAAGAGAATGATCCCATAGAGTACCACACTCTCTTTATGAGTTTCTGCTATGGACAGCTAAAGTGCAATTCTACCCAAAACTTTCCTAAGAGTGACAAGAAATAAGCCTTCAAATTTTCCATGGGATGAGCAGCTAAGCTTTTCTACAAATTGTCATCTCTTAGTTATTTAGGGTTGCTGGGAGTGGAGACTGAGTGGGGCATTCTGTATGAATAGTGTACATTGGAACCATATGTCACGGCTACTATAGGAATCATAGGTGAAACTGAGAATTATTGTACGTACTCCCACATGTATGCTACCCTCCGTTTGTCCCCATATATGTTCTCCACTTGCTAGCTATTCAGCCCCTAAATGTGTCTCTTTGCTGGGCATGTGGGTACTTGCCTATTATTCCAAAACTGTGGAGAAAGATATCAACCAGAAGTCCAGAGTAGGCTAAAAAGCAAGTTCAAGGCCAGCCTAGAATGCATAATATGAATCTGTCCTAAACAGAAGAAAAAGTAATAAATTAGTCTCTTTTCATTGCTTTTTCTCCCTCTCCTGATCCCTGTCCTTGTCATTCCCTCTCTCTCTCTACTTCTCAGGCTGCCCCCCACACTGATAATACCCCTGTGTGACCTCTGTAGCACTAGGATTATAGAAGTATATTACCCTCCTAGCTCCCATCACCTCTTAATTCATACACTCTTCTTCCTTGGTTAGAAAACAAGTCTCTTTAGTTGATCCCAGATCCAATCAAATTGACAATATTTTACCTACCACAGTTGGATACCCAGATAATCACATTCCAAAGCAGTATGTGGTTTGTAAATGGATACTGTGGAATAAGCAAGGAAGATGGTTATGTGTTAGTGTCTGTGGGCCTTTGATCTCTTGAGGCCTGGTCAGGTCTGTTATTCAGCTAAGGCAAACAAAAACCTGCAGCAAGCCACATAGATTTAGTCAGTCCAGTGGCAAATAAAATCATTCAGTGTAGCACCAGCTATTTAAGGTTTATAAGAAAGAAATGAGATGATGCATCTAATGACGTGCAGCCTATTCTGAAATGCTCTTTTTCTTTTATTTCTCCCAAGAAAGCACAGGCTGGTCTGGTTTGCAGGTTCTCTGTGACCCAACCTCCTGAGAGATAAGATGGTTGATTGCATGTCTCTACCTCTCTCTCTTTAGTCTTCCTTTAAATTAAAACTTCCACATCTCTAATAACCTTTACTTTCGGCTTTTACCATGCCTTCTTCTGCATGGTATCCCTCCTCTGCTTCTACCTAACCACCTGCTCATACTTATAGTCTCATCACAATCCCCCTTTGCCTTCCACTCACACCCACAATACCCAACATCAGCACACACAGTGCTACCAATGCCCCCTTACTCCCTACAGCAATTTGTGTTTAAGGAGTGACTGCTTTTAGTCAGCTGACACTGCTCTCATGATGGGATTATTGTTGAAGACAGCACTCAGTTTGCAGTGGAGGTCTGTGGATAGAACCTGGTGCCCTGAAAATCAGTCTAGTATAAGAAAAGGTTACCTCAACACTACTAGTCTCTCATCAACACTCAAAAACCTCCATTGAAAAAGGTACTATGCATTTATAAAGCAAAACATCTACCAAAAGATCCTTCACTGTCTAACCCCAGATGGGCAAGCACTAACACAAGAAGATGAGGAACATAAAAATCAAGACATTGGCTGGTGAAACATGTAAGGGTAGTTATCCATTCTGTGGAGGGTCCTTCCAAACCTGGGCAATCTCTTCTAATTAGGATATAGTTGATAAAGGATTATCATAGAAATATAGTCATACATAACAAGATATTCTCAGCACTCTCTGTGTTTGGTGAAGAGCTTTATATCCAGAATACCACACTAACAGAAAAGGAGTATGAGCATGGTTATGAGGTGAGGAACAAGAGGACACACCGGAGCTACCAAAGTCAAGTAAGAATTTTCAACAACAGATTGGAATGCAAATTCTCTCATGTTGACAAAGCTCCCAACCTTGGTGTTAGGGTGTCCAATGGGAGATTTTCACCATTGAACAAGACTCTTGCCTGCCACAGGAAGTAAATCAGGTAAAGAAAGGAGGGCCCAGCAGAAGCACCAGCTAATAGAATGAACTTAAGAATAACCACTGTCATGCATGGGAGGCATGATGAGTGCCAGGTACCACACAAATGGCTTCCAGGCCCTTGCATAGCCTAGACTTTCCCCAAATCTCCAGTGCCATATTTTAACTTGCATCAGTACAAAGGAAGGCACCTCTGGGGAATACAGTTCCTATCCAGCTAACTTGGTACAAGGCAAACATAAACTCTAACTTAACTTCATTTCTAACTTAACCACCCGCTGCCCACTAAGTTAACTTCATCTGGCTGTCTTCTCTTCTACAAGACATGCAGGAGGGAAAGTAGAATGGGAATAAAGTACAGTGGGAAGAGAAAAAGGAGGGAATCTCAGTGCACAACCTATGAATTAGAAACAAGAAGGAGGAAGCACCTCTTGACGCCAACAGCATAAAGAAGGAACAGACAATCACAGGTAATAATCCATTGTCCAGGTCTACAGTAAGAGTCAAACATAGGACATCTTAATGAAGAGGTTATTGTGATGCTGCTGGTCTTCAGCCTCGGCCTCTGGTCTTTCGTGGCTTGCTGTTTACTAATAATAAATAGAGAGTTCAGAGTATCCAATCACAAAAACAATGTTATGGCAGTCATTTCAACCTATACTTAAGAAAGACTTTCAAGTACCTTTCAGCCATTTGTAATTCTGCTGAGAATTCCCTTTTAAGTTATGAACCCCATTTTTTGATTGGGTTACTTAGGGTTTGGGGCATGGACTGGTACCTTAGAGCCCATTCTCTACAGAGGAACACCTAACTCAGTCTTGATATTAGGATGAGGAAATAAGACTTGCTTGGAGTGGATGCTGAGCTAATCCACCTTGGGACCTCTTGCATTTTCTGGGGAGGAGATGGGGTAATGGAGAGGAGGGAGGCTGAAGGATGACTGGGAGGGGTCAGCAGGGGGAAGGGAGTTGGAACAAGAGGATACATGGATAAAAAAGAGACTTTATTCTATAAAAATTAAAAAAATAAAAAAGAAAGACTTTCAAAATCATTAAACTGAAAAATGAACACCTTCTTTAATATTTTAAGTACTTGTTTTCCCAAGACCACTATTTTCATTATGGATCCTATAATTTAAAGCTGCCTAGATTATCTGGAAGTATAACTCAGATCTCCAGAAAGCCTAGAAGATAGCAAAGGAAAAGCTGGAAACAGTGATGGCTGTACTCAGAGTGTGCACACTAACCACTTGGTCCTTATCAGCCTGGGTCCAATTATTCCCAGGACATGAGTCCTAACTTATTTATAGATTTCCCTGACAATGCGACTCCATTGGTAGCAAGTTACAATCAAGTATCTTTTACTTTATGACCTCAACACAGAAATAGACAGACAAACAACATCATTGTTTTGTTTGTTGAATCCTGGGTATGGCAAGAAAATAAAATTAAGTAAATGTGAAAGAAAGCAAACCCAAGTTGTCTTCTTCAAATGAAGTATAGTGTTGTTGTTGTTTGGATCAGAAATATCTCCATAATCCTGGACACTGAAAACCTGGTCTCCTGTTGGTGGCACTGTTTGGGGTGGTTTAGGCACTATAGCCTCATGGAAGTGTGTCACTGCGGTGGTTGTGGTGACTTTTATGAGAATGGCCCCCATAGGCTCATAGATTTGAATTCTTAGTCACCAGGGGGTGGCACTATCTGAAAGAATTAAGAGGTGTGGCCTTGTTGGAAAAAGTGTGTCACTAGGGGTAGGCTTTGAGATTTCAAAAGTCCATTCTAAGATTAGAGTCTTTTTCTTCCTGCTGCCCTGGAGAAGGATGCAGAACTCTCAGCTACCTCTCCAGCACCATCACATCTGCCTGTTTGCTGCTTTGCTCTCTGCCGTGATAACAATGAACTAAAACTCTGAAACTGTAAGCCAGACCCAATTAAATGTTTTCCCTTATAGGAGTTGCCACGGTCATGGTGTCACTTCACACAGCATTAAAACACTGACTAAGACTGTGGCCTTTAATATTAAAAGCCTTGTACCACTTCTAGTCTGCTCCCTGTTTTGTGTCTGTAGTTCAAACTGTGGACTCTCAGCTTTCTGCTCCAGCTGCTATGACAGACTTTAATCCCTCTGGAACCAAAAGCCCAAATAAATTCTTTCTTCTGTAAGGTGCCTTTAACATGGTGTTTTATCACAACAACAGAAAAAAAACTAATATATACAGATTCCCACAAAAATCAATAAAAGCATGTGTACTGTGTGAGATTTAGATTTCATGTGGCATGTACCTGTATAAAGCAAGTGGCAGAGAAAAAGGTCTATACATACATGACAAAACAGCTCAAGGATCCCACATAGAAAGGTAGTTGGCCTGGGAGTAATTCAAAGGCATCTCTAAGGTGGAACTGTAACGCAGTTGAGAGTCTGATCTATTATATTGATCCATATAAGTTATTTGGAGAAAGAAAATAGAATTGTAGGTTAAGAAGTTCTAGATTACATGAGAAAAAGAATGCAAAGTTGGCCACACTCATCAGCACTACCCCTGAAAAGGAGGATGAAATTGAGTTTATACATTCAAGCTCTATGTTTTCCCACAGTATTGGAGAACAGGTGTCCTTTTAAACCAAAGTGTCAACATGTCTCAAAGTTTCTTAGAAATGCAATTCTTACTTCTCACATACACAAGTACACACACACACACCCTCCAAGAAAAAGGATTAGGTCCAAAATCAAGATGCTTGGCATGTAGTCTATGGTGTGAGAGCCACAAGCTGAGAGTGTGTGGATCAGTCTTGGCTCAGAAGTACTGCTACATCCATCTTTAATACCCGTTCCTGTTTTAATGGTCTCCAAACATGCAGGAGACAGTTTAGTTTCCGAGATAACTTATCTTGTTCTTAAAGAGAAAGAGCTCTACTTATAAGATAGCATTCCATTCCACTTGGTGCTACATTTCCCAGTCTAAACTAATAAACAAACATCATTCTGATTTATACATCCCATTTACATACTGGTAATTGTTGGTCTAAGCCAGCATGAACATCTAAAACTTGATACTCAATGAATCCATTGGCAGCACTGTCTCCTGATTCTATCAAGGTAGAAAATGAGTATTTTCCTGGAGTATGTTTTCTCTGTTATCAGATGTCCCTTTATCTACCTTTCACAACCTCTGAGCCACATTCCTGGGGTGTTTAGAAACCACATAGCTGAAAAGAAGCATCTGTGACAGAGGCCACTGTACTAATGGACTGTACTAATGGGACTTGAATGGGCCACTGCAATGAATGAAGAAGACATGGGGAGGTACAGAGGACTCACAAGGATGAGTGTCTACAAAGAGAATAGGAACTCTGTCCTTTCAGAATAGACAGTAACCTCTGAGGAGCAATCAAGAATAACAAAAAGAAAAGTGAAGCCATGGTCAGAGGATCTGCATCTCTAGATGAAAGAGTTTAGGTTTGATTCCATCATGCAGTGGGGGTTTAAAGCCTCCATAAACAGGAGGGGTGACAGGCAGGCAGGTTGTTCAGGATCTTCACCTTGCAACCTTTTCAAAGTCTGGAGAATGACACAATGCTGCATAGTAAAGAAATCTCACTAAGAGATTCAGTCTTCATGCTACTAATTCCATCATGGACTCAAGTTACCTCAAAGTAGCAAAGAGTTTTCAATCCCTTATAGCAGGACAAATTTTATGGTGTTATATAAATTATAAAATTTAAATGTTTCCCAAAGTTCATTCAGAAATGTAAGCCCCACCTCTGCCCCATACAGCAAAGTCTAAGTAACTAAGTAATAAGGTCTGGTCCATATAAGAGGATTAACATCAATCATAAGACAGCTCTTGCTATGAGTTCAATGTCACATTCTTACAAATTTATATTCTCTTCTTTCTCCCTTCTGTCAAAAGATGACACAGCTTGAAGGTCCTGGTCAGATGCTAGCTGTTACCCTTGGACTTCCCAGATTCCATTGTGGGAAAGAATATTCCTATAGTCTTTATGAAATCTCAGAAATTCTGTTAGGGAAGCCCTCAAAGGTCTTAGACACTGAACCCTTCTAAGTCTGTTTCTTTATCAGCAAAACAGAAACACTTTATTATGTCTTTCTTAGGGAGATCTAGTGAGAAGGCCGATAAAACATGTAGCAGCACAATTCAATAAGTACAACCTGGAACCAAATATGAATGCTCTGCTAACAGAATACTACAGATTTTATACTTAAGGTTACATTTATGAACAAAATGTATACTATAAATTAAATCACACGTGGCCACAGACATTAAAACAATCTGAGAATCCTAGTAACTATGCCAGCAGTTATTAGTTTATGGACCTATTTGGCTGCCTAAAGAGCAGCAGAGCAGTGTGGCTTTGCCACCAGCTAAGCTGGGTGTGTCCACAATGACAACTCAATGCAAAGCCCATCCTACAGGAACAGGTTTGTTGCCTTCAGGTTCCCAGGGAAATTATCTGTGATTGAACTTTTGGATGGCTGGCTTTGTAATGTCAGGATAAGATGATGGAACACTCACGTAATTTAAATGTACTGATCACCTCCAGGCAATTAGAATCTCAAAGCCTATGAGAAAACTCCATTCCACAGTCACTAGTCAACATATTGTGGCTTAGGCAAAGAGCTCCTAGCTTTGTTTGTTTGTTCAGTTGGTTGGCTGGCTGGTTGACTGGTTGATTGGATGATTAGCTGGCTAGTTGTTTTTTTGTTTGTTTGTTTGCAAACATTTACTTGAATGTCAACACTACTAGGCAGCCCTCTCTGACAACTTGGATCACCAGTGAGTTAGGCAATTTCCAGGACAAAATCCAAGAGATATGGCACTAAAGGCAGCCTAAAGAGAAGCATGGCATTGGTAACAATGTCCTATAAGATATCACAAGAACCTGCCACTGTTTTATTGGATATGAATACTAGGACACTCCTAGAAAGAACAGTGGATAGGGTACAATCTCCTAGAACATCACTTGGGACTCTTGGCATGTTATCAGTGACAGCTCAAGAGTCTATCTCTCTGACTTGTTTTTCATCATGTGAGCTGAAAGAACAGCAAGTTTCTGATGGTTGTGTTTTGAAATTACATTTATTAAAGACATGAGTTTAAGTGTGTATCTATGGAGACTAGTTCTCTCCATGGAGTTTTGAAGAACCAAAAGTTAGTATGGCTGCACAGGGCCCAGAAAACATTAAATTTGTTTCTTCCATACACTTTTATCCCTACCTATATCTTTCTTCTCTTTTAATTGCTAAAATAGGCAAACTATGAATCTTTACGATCCAAAAATTACTATTTATAGACAAAGGTTATAAGTATTTCTACAAATTAATTCTATAGTGAGCAATACCATGATTTTTTGTCTTTGAAATGCCAAACATATATATAGTACTTTTCTTCTTTGTTTTGGAAAGGTGTAACTTACATATTTCTGCTCCAGAAAATCTTCTTTATCATTGAGTTCTCCAGTCTGTGGAAGTCTTTGCCCACTGCACAGAAAGACACAACCCTTCTCTGGATCCTTACCATGTGGTAACTTCATTTTCAAGTTTAATTCATTGATTCTGTTCTCTAGAAGGTCTCATTGACAAACAAACTTGATCAATGCTACCTGTCGTGCTCCTCAGAAATTAGCTGCTTTCTGAGCCCTGCATGATAAGGAGAGGGTCAGAGTGAAGTACAATCTATAGAGTGGTAAAAACTACTCTGAGATTTCACTGTGAGCACATGGAGAGTTCTAGGTGACTTTCTGAAAGATTGTACATGATGCCCATGCACTTGTTGGAGCTGAATGAGCCCTATATTCTATTGCTAGCAGCTGTTTTGTGGTAGGACTTTCAGTTTACTGAAGGACATTGTCTATGACTATAATTGTAGACAGTATTCAACCTGCAATAGAGGTCTGGGGATTGAGTATGGTACTCTTGACACAAACCTCAAAGAGAGAAATTTTACCTTAACACTTTTCAGCCTAGATGCCTCTAAACATTGCGAACATGCCACCAAAAGTAGAAAAGTTTCATAGATTAAAAAGCAATAATGAAAATTTTAACATTGACCCCAGATGATTATGTCCCAATGCAGAAACGTGAGAAATATAAAAAATCAAAACAACTTATTTTCTCTAAAATGCATCAATGTCATAGTAATGGCAACTAATAAAAAATCACTTGGATGATTCTAGACACGCAATTCAAAAGCATAAATATAAATACATGCAAAAAAATCCAAAGAGGGTATTAACATATAAAAGAAAAAAGAAGCAGCTTAAAATATAAATAAATCAATTTAGGGTATAAAATTATAATTCAATAAAGACAAAAATAATTTAAAAAATAAAAATGATAATAGAAATGAAAACTATATTAGGTCAAATAAAAAAGTTCAGTGGAAATCTTCACCAATGGAACAAATCACATGGAGGACAGAAGTCTGCTTCTGAAAACAAGACAAGAAAACTGAGTCACTAAGTCAAGGTCAATGTAACTTCAGACACCTTGTTTTCACCCCTTCCAAGGGTAAAAATATAAATTAGAGAAAAGACAACAATGGTGCTGAGAAAACTGAATAGCTTCTAAACACAGAAGAAGAAAACTTGATTCTTACTTTTTTACTCTGGATAGAAATCTATTCCAGATGAATCAAGAGCCTCCAATGTTAGACATAAAACTCTGAAAGTACTGGAGAGTAAAGTAGAGGGTAAAATTTTAACTATGGGCATAGGTAAGGACTTTCTGAGAAGGATTCCAGCCACTGGGGAAATAAGCCAATATTTGACAAGTAAGACTTTATTAAATTAAAAGACTTCTGTACACAAACAAGAGCAACAGCAACAAACTATTAACAAGTAAAGCTGTAGCCTTCAGAATGGAACAAAATACAGATATATAGCCAGCTGTATAGATAGAGGTTTACTGTCTGGAAAACAAACAACCAAATTAAAAAAAAAATAGTCAGAAGAACTGAACTGAGAATCCTTGTAAGAAGAAACAGAAATGTCTGGTAAATGCTTTTAAAAGTTATTGGACATGGTGGTGCACAACTTTAATCCCACTTGGAAAGCAGAAGCAGGTGGATCTCTAGAAGTTTGAGGCCAGCCTGGTCCACAGAGCTAGTTCTAGAATATCCAAGGCTAAATAAAAACTCTATCCAGAAAAACAATGTTCAATATCCACAATCCTTAGCCATAAGGAAAATACACATTAAAACATCTTTAAATTTTTATTTTACTTCAATCAGAAAGGCTATTATTAAGAAAACAAATAACATGTGCTGAAGAGAATGTGGGGTAAGAGGAACCTCTGTTCACTGTTGGAGGAAGTATAAAGTCGTACAATTACTGTGGAAATTTGTGCGGATGTTTTTAAAAATGCTAACACTAGAATTGCCATATGAGCCATATACTACTTCTTGGCATGTGCTCACAGACTCAACACCCCACAATAGAGATTCCTCACCTCCATGTTCACTGAGGCTCATATACAATAGTGAGGAAGCAAAAGTAGCCTTGTTACCCATCAGTGGATGAGCAGATAAAGAAAATGTGGTACACATACACGATGGATTTTTATTCAACTTTAAAATAGAATGAGATAATAAAAATTTCAAGAAATGAAAGTGGAAAATATTAAAGTGAGTAAGGTAATCATGTCTCAGAAAGACAAATGCTGTATGCTCTCCCTTATGTGCAGATTCTTTTTTTAATGAAAATATAATGTATTGTTAATATTATAATTTTAATAAAGAGTCTATGCTGGTCATTGGGAAAGTGTGATATCTCATTCTTTGCTTATGGGTAGGTTATTAGTTGAGGCATATATCATATAACAGATTAATAAGAGGAAAGCATACATATGTATTGATATAAATTTTACATGGCATGGGTGTTTTCTAAAGAAATTAAGACCACCACAATAAATGAGAGACAACTTCATATTTTAATGCTTTGTCTTGATAAAGAGTAGACGGTCATTGAGAAGCATCATCGAACAAATGGGGGGATCAGAAGGTAATAGTGATGCTGATGAGCTGGGAGAGGCATTACTTAGCACAGCCTCTGTGTTCAGACTCTTCTTAGAGTCCATATGTCCTCAGAGATAAGGACATACTTCCTCAAGATAGGAAAGAGTAGAAGCACCACAAGGTAGATGAATGTGTCCTTCCTGCCTCTGCTGCCATTTCAAATGTTCTGCCATCACTACCAAAATCAAATCTGATGAGGTGACATCTCAATTTTCATTTCTCAGACTTCTTTGTAAAAGCAGATATAAAATTTAAGTGTATACCAGCACACATTCCCTAAGTTTATTTGACTGTAATCACACTTACTGATAGTGCTATGTATGCAAAATGCAATTTCTTTTTTAAGCACAAGTATGATGAAAAAGTTTGGGAACACCAATGGAAAAATTAGCAGAAATAAATCATGTAAAAATTCCTTACCTAACTAACCTGGCCATGCAGTAGCCATTATCATCCTTCTGGGGAACTTCTAGTCAGGAAGATGACTGCTTATTAAGATCAGCATAAAATGGTCTAAGAGACACTTTCACATATTCTACAATAGCCCTGGACTCCCTTTTGTGTTAAATTTAATATACAAAACCTTAGCTCTAGAAAATCTGGAAGTTAGTACTAAATTCATTTTCAAACAATGTAATGGTTTCACCACTGAGACCTAAATTGCTTAATTTTTGCTTGACATTGTATGAAAATGTAAGAAGGCATGGGTAACCTATGATATATCCAAAACCATACTTTTAAATGATGTTAATAATTTATACCAATCTGTGATGACTTTATGTAATTTGGAGAGTTTGCCAACTCATGGCTGAATCGGATGATACCGCCCATCTATTTTAACTCTAAACAGCCTTTCTTCCTAATCTACCCTATTAACTAACTACTCAGGATGTTAAAACTAGATAAAACATCTACAGTTAGTATCTTCTTATAATTGTGTCTACAATAAAATACGCCAATGCCTGTAAGAGCTGTGCTAAAGGGTGAGGAGACCATAGTCAAAGTGCAGATTCTAAACATGAAATTTTAGAGTAGTATACTGAGTGAGTGCTAGAAGGTTCAGAAAGACAGAAAAGCCCTTAGAAGGATGACAGGAAGGCCTGAAGTAAGGAGAGTTGGGGAACACACTAGATGTGGAAGTAGATGAGACAAATATGGGGAAAAGAAAAATCTACACATAGAGAAAAATTAAAGGATGAAAAAGAAAGGAGAAAACGGAGGAAACTAAAACTAAAGATTTATGAAAAACCATGTAGAAACCTAGTATTTTTAAGCTTTTAAAACACAGTCTAAAGAAAGAGTTGAATAAAAATACCCTTTATGAACGGATAACACTCCCTTCACAACCTATGGGTTATTAAACAAAAAATTCCATTGTCAGAAGTAAGGTATCTCCCTATGAATTATTGGTCAGAAAGGCACCCCAAATCCCCAAAACGATATAGGCTAGTGCTGATGCTCTTGATTGGCCCCCAGCACTGCCTGGGGACATGCTGGAGGCTTTCTTCTTGCTAGATAACCTTCATAGTGCCAGAATACATTATACAGGTTGCCATGTGAGAAAAATCAACAGTCTTGGCCAGCTTTAATCCTGCAAACTACTTTAATTGTCTCCCAGGTCATTATGTACTTTCTAGTGTAGTAGTGGCATGGTTGTTGCGGCTTTCTGCCTATATTTGAGGTTGGCTTCATAGGAAGGCCTTCATGTCTGATTCTGTAAACCTTGCCAAAACCGTGTGCCTGCAGAGTTCATAGCAGAGACCTCACTACTGCTGTTTTGCTAAGTGAATGTGTTGTCAATCTGCCTTTGGAATGTCCAGGTTTATACCTATAGATTAGTTCTTTGATGAACCTTCATCAGAGAAGCATCTTGCCTCAGCAAGCAGCTTCTAATACAGAGAACAATAACTGACCATAGAACCAAGAATAAGTTTGTTCAGGCCTAAATAATAGGTAAACCACCCCCTTCAAGGCTCAGGTAACATCACAGAAGAGAAGATGAAAATGATGTAAAAGACAAATATGGGGAGATTTGCAATGAAAAGATGTTTTCTAGACATTGCCTAGCCACTCACTCATGAACTCACCACAGCTGACATTAACCTGTACAACATCATAATGGAGGACAGAGAGGCCAACTGGGCCTTACTCTTCTCTGGAGAACTGCTGTCCTTTAGTCATTGTTGGGGGAATGGATGTTATTTTCTTCCCTACTGGAGCTACTGAGAACTTGCTCCTGCTCCAATCAACTTCCCACCAGTACTAGGGCAAATAAGAATTAATTAAACCTAGTGGATCACACACCAAAAGACAGCATGAATGAAGGCATGAGCTTGTTGTGAATAAGGCTTTCAAGATGAGAAAGAGGAATCTGAGAGAAAGATGGGGATGAGAATAACCAAAATCTGTGATGTAAACTTATGATATTGCTAAGCAATAAA
This sequence comes from Sigmodon hispidus, assembly GCA_004025045.1. Taxonomy (NCBI): domain Eukaryota; kingdom Metazoa; phylum Chordata; class Mammalia; order Rodentia; family Cricetidae; genus Sigmodon; species Sigmodon hispidus. The sequence goes on along the minus strand of PVIH01000351.1, from coordinate 30,380 downwards.
AAGAACAACTTCTGCTGCTGTTTCCAATCCCGAATATTCTAGTTCTCATTTAACCTGTATTCCCAGTGTCTGAGTCACCCAGCCCTGCCTCCTCTGCTCTTTCACTGCTGTGGTTCATCTGAGGCAAGGTGGTCACCAAGGCTTCCTTTGTCAGGCTGAGTGGGTCTGCTGGTGAGTACCAATGCCAAGAACATAGGGCAGACAAGGCCACTTCTGGAAGAGTAAGTGGCCAGACGAGCTCCCATCACTCACCTGATTGGGAAAGTGTCTTTCGAAAGGCTTCTCGCCCACCTGGACTGAGTTTGGAAAGTTCAGGGTGGAATCAATGAGAAGATGTTATGGGAACCTATAATGACCACATAGACAGCCGTGATTGTTGGCTAATGGCACTCTGAGGACATCAGATGAAAGAAAGGAACTACTCAGGTGAACTCCACCACCTTGAAGGTTCAGGTTTCCACACCTGGGTGCCTGGACTCACCGAACCACGGTTCCACCATGAACCACTTCTTCCCTCTTGATTGTTTTAGTCTCTAGTCAATGGGTGGTCTGCCTTCATAACTTTTTGAGGAGAGAGGATGAAAATATCTGAATCCCTATAGCAAAGCCTAAGACTGAGAATAAGGGAGGTAATTGAGAGAAAGCATTGGAAGAAACCCAGGAAAACTGTGGTCACAGCTAGCACCTAGTCACAACTTGATCCATCAAGAAGCGCCAGAGCATCGGTGACACCACAGAGTTGGACCCCCTCTAGTTTGAGTTCAGACTGTAAAAGCAAGGAAGAATAGTTTCGCTGGTAAAGGTGCTCTTTTTTTTTTTTTTTTTTTTTTTTTTTTTGGCTGAGGACCATTTTGTAGAAAAGCACAAAACCCACCCAGTAACTGGGGAGTTAAGTTTCTGGGTCTAGCAGAGAAGACTCATGCAGAGAATACCCAGCACCCATAGTATATTATATGTACCTTTGCATAACTGGTGAATGTTTAATATCAGAAGACAGACAATCTGTGGATCCAGCACCCACAGTCTGTCAATAAAGTACTAGACATCCACTGTTTGATCAACACTGTGACATTCAGCAGCCAAATTTCAGCAGCTTTTGAGTAATGTGGTAGGTTTCTAGGGCTGTCATGACAAAATACTACAGACTGAGTGACTTTAAATCCAGAATTGTGATCATTAAGAAAACAAATAACAATGCTATCGAAGATGTGGACAAAAGGGAACCCTTAACACAGCTGGTAGGAATGTAAACTAGTCCAGCCATGATGGAAGACAGTGTGGAGGTTCCTCACCAAACTAACAATACATCTTCCACCACTCCTGGGTATTTACCTAAGGCCTACAAGTCAACATAGCACAGAGGCACTTGCACACTAATGCTTAGCACAGTACTGTGCAGAAGTTAAATTATGGAACCTGTCTAGCTGTACAACAACATAGGGATGAATAAAGAAAATGTGGTAAATATGAACAATGGAATTTTCCAGGCTTGAAAAACAAAATGATGCCATATTCAGTCATATTGAAGAAACTGTAGATAATTATATTAAGTGAATTAACCCAGTCTCAGAAAAGCAAATATCTTATGTTTTCTTTTGCATGCGGTTCTTAGATTCTACGGGAATGCATATAATCATGTGTATATAGGTATGTCAGGATAGTAGAAGTCTCTAGGGAAACAAACAGGACAAATGAATGATATTTGAAAAAGGAGGGCAGAGGACAATGCTAATGTACAACAACATATGCTTATATAAGAATTTTTAATTAAATAAAGCATCTCTCAACATGAGAAATCAAGATATCAGCAAGGTCACAGTCTATGAACCTGTACAAGGGTCCTTCCTTGAATCTTCCATCACCTGGTAGCTTCAACTATTCCCTGACTTATAACAGCACAAATCCAGTCTTTGCATGGCATTCTCCCATGTGTCTGTCTCCAATTTCTCTCATTTTGTAAGAACATCACTCACATTGGATCAGGGGCTCATCCTATTTCAGAATATCCATATATTAATTAACTATCTCAATGACTCTATTCCATAAAGATCACACTCTGAGACAATGGAGATTCAACTACAAGCACACAAATTCAGGAAGGGAGAAGACATAATTCTACCTACAAGTCCCTATACAATCACATTGACATTTTCACATAAATGTTTGGGCTTCAACTCTTAGGCTAGCCCTATTAGAACATATTTCCACCTCTAGTCTGGTAGCATATTCTAGCTTTAAGAGGCGCATCAATTATTTTATAATTTTAGGCTTAGTCCTAATTATAATTACAATTAACTCATCCATATCCATTACAATAATGACCAACCAACTACTTCCTCTTGTGGTCAAAAGAAGCTCTACCCTTTGCATGGACAGAGTGCTCCCTCATTTGGAGCTTCTGTCTTGCTTAGGCCATTATTCTGTTCAAACAGTGATCACAGACATTTAGGAAGATGGAGGTTTTATTATCGGATGTGGGGAAACAGAAAGAATGAACCAGACATAACACTTTTCTGGTCAAGTGTTTGTTTTAATACTGAGTATGAGGTATATAAAATTTGTTTTAAAACCTTATGCATTTGAAGACACAATGCAGAAAAGTGGTTTCTTATTCCAATGTGCTTGGTGGCTGAGTATTGAAAAAGAGTAGAGACATGAATCACAGTTTTTCCTAGCCACTCACCACAAAGTCCAATGAAGTCACTGGAAGCACACACCTGTACAAAGGTGCACCATTAAAGTCTCCATACTGCAAAGCAGCAGTAGGGAGATACATCAACAGAATTTCTAGGTGAGAGGGCTAGTGGGTAGACAAGGAGGTGCAGAAGCATATGCAGTCACTAGGGGACAGTCAAGAATAGTATACATAAAAGAAAAGATAGAGAGATCCCAATGAAAGTGCCAGTGTCTACCCTTAGCAGTATTCATATGGTCCGTGTCTCAATGCAAGTGTTTTCCTGACCCCACACACAGGTTCTAAGCATCCTACGCTGCCATCTGAGCCAAAGAGTTGCTTTATACCAAGGTGATGTCACGGGCTCCTGGCATTCACACCACCTATTAACTTCTCCTGCCTGTCTTGAACTTCCTGACCCATTATTTGGCCCTGGCCTCTGGAAACAGCACATATCATTTCTATTCATTCCTACTTGCCTGCCCAATCTACTTCTGACTGATCTAACCTAGACCTTTGCTCTTTAACTTTATATTCCTTTAGTACCAGGTAGTATCTACAACATGCAGACTTCTGGGATAGAATAGAGGCCCCTAGAGTTAACTAAGAAAGCCATGCTCACTTAATTTTTGACATAGGAAGCAAAAAACATACATGGGAGGGATAGTATATTCAACAGATGGTGGTGGTAAAATGGAGATACTCACAGAAGAATGAAATTAGATTCATATCTTTCCCGTTGCACAAAAAGAAAAATTCCCAAAATGTATCAGAGACCTTAATTTAAAATCTGAAACACTGAAACTTCTAAAAGAAAATGTACAGAATAACCTTCAAAATATTGAGGCAGGCAAGAACTTTCTGAACAGAGCAATTGCACAGGAACCAGCCCCAATATCAACAAGTGGGATTACATAAAATTAAACTTCTGCATGGCCAAGAAAACATTCAGCAGAGCACAGATAGCCTACAGAATTGAAGGAAATCTTTATCAGCTACACTTAAGAAGCTAATTATCTAATATTTATAAATAATTATAAAAAAAAGAATACCAAGGGAAAAAAACTGTCAATCAAAAAATTGGGCAAATTCTACCAAAGGCAATCTACAGATTCAATGCACTGCCCATCAAAATCCCAACACAATATTTTTTGGACCTTGAAAGAACAATACTTAATTTCATTTGGAATAACAGGAAAGCCAGGATTGCCAAAATAATTTTACTCAACAAAAGAACCTCAGAAGGTATCACCATTCCTGACTTCAAGTTGTACTATACAGCTACAGTAATATAAACAGCCTGGTACTGGCATAAAAACAGATTTGTGGACCAATGGAATAGAATTGAGGATCCAGACATTAACCCAAAAACCTATGAACACCTGATCTTTGACAAAGAGGCCCAAAACATTCAATGGAGAAAAAGATAGTATATTTAACAAATGGTGTTGGCATAGCTGGATGGAAGTGTGTAGAAAAATGCAAATAGATCCTAGCCTGTCACCCTGCACAAAACTCAAATCCAAGTGGATCAAAGACCTCAACTTAAATCCAGCCACTTTGAACTTGATAGAAAAGAAAGTGGGAAATACACTTCTACAAATTGGCACAGGCGACCACTTCCTAAATATAACACCAGTGGCACAGACACTAAGACCAACAATCAATAAGTGGGATCTCCTGAAGCTAGGACGCTTCTGCAAAGCCAAGGACACTGTCAATAGGACAAAACGCCAGCCTACAGAATGGGAAAAGATTTTCACCAACCCTACAAGTGATAGAAGACTGATCTCTAAAATATATAAAGAGTTCAAAGATCTAGAGCCCAAAACCTCGAATAACCCAATCAAAAAATGGGGTACAGATCTAAAAAGGGAATTCTCAAAAGAGGAACTACGAATGGCTGAAAGGCACCTGAAAAAGTGCTCATCATCTTTAGTCATCAGAGAAATGCAAATCAAAACAACTTTGAGATACCACCTAACACCTGTTAGATTGGCTAAGATAAAAGGCACAGATGACAGCCTATGTTGGAGAGGATGTGGAACAAGGGGAACACTCCTCCATTGTTGGTGGGAGTGTAAGCTTGTTCAACCACTTTGGAATGCAATATGGTGGTTTCTCAGAAAATTGAGAATCAATCTCCCCAAGGACCCAGCAATACCACTTCTGGGTGTATACCCTAAAGAGGCACATTCACACTCCAAAGGTATTAGCTCAACTATGTTCATAGCAGCATTATTTGTAATAGCAAGAACCTGGAAACAACCTAAATTTCCCTCAACTGAAGAATGGATTAACAAACTGTGGTACATCTACACAATGAAATACTACTCAACAGTAAGAAAAAATGATATCCTAAAATTTGCAGGCAAATGGATGGATTTGGAGAATATCCTCCTGAGCGAGGTATCACAAACTCAGAAAGATAAGCAGGGGATGTACTCACTCACTAGTGGTCTCTAAACAAACAAACAAGAAAAAAAGCCAAACATGCCCAAGCAGCAAACCACAACCACTGAACAGCCTGGGATCAGAAGCGCCCTGGACTGACCCTTCGGATCTCACTCCAACTGTAGGAACACCTGACTCACTCTTGAGGGAGGGGAGACAAAACTGGATTTGCCAGGAGTGGAGACTGAACTAAGCAATATTGGATCAGTGGGACCATAGGACTGTCTGCTGCCTGCCCAGGGAGGGGATGGGGAGTTGTGGAGAAGAAAAATGACCTGATGTGGCGGGAGGGGGAAGGGACCTTGAATAAGGATATACAGGGATGGAAAAAAAAAATTCAGAGGGAAAGCTGAACACAAAGTAAATATATGTGTAGCAATCTTATTTGCATTTCCACCCTTGATAAGTCATGCTTATGATTTCTATCTTCTTTCTAGTTATTGTTAACTTATCAGCATTTTTAATTCATTTTACTGTTTTTCTTGATGAATACAAAATAAATAAAGAAGAAAAAAAACATTGGGCAAATAAATTGCATAGACAATTTTCAAAGAAAGCAGAACAAATACCAGTAACTATTTTTAAAAGCATTCAACATCCCTAGCTGTCAGAGAACTGCAGATGAAAATGATGTTCCTTTTCCTGTTGTTTCCTGTGGTGGTTTGAATGAGAATGGCCTCCATAGGCTCATCCCTTTGAATGTTTGGTCCCGGTTGATGGAACTGTTTTGAAAGGAGTAAGTAGTGTGGCCTGATGGAGGAGATGTGTTACTGAGGGTAGGCTTTGAGAGTCCAAAAGCTCATGCTATTCCATGTAGCACTTCCTATGTCCAGCAGTTATGGATAAGATAAGAGATCTCAGCTACTGTTCGAGCAGCCAACCCTGCCTGCTGTCCTGTCCCTGCCATGATCATAATGAACTCTAACCTTGAGTCCCCAATTAAAGATTACATTTTAAATTGCCCCAGTCACAGTGTTTTGTGATGACAATAGAAAAGTAACTAAGACATTTCCTAACCAACACAATGCAGTAGCATCTGACACAGCATTCACATCCCTATAAGTATTACAAGCACTCTAGAGGTTATTTAAAACAGAGGTGAGGATTTACATAGATTACAGACAAATGACGTGTCATTCCAAATAAGGGATTTGATCTGCAAGGTATCATTATGGTATCAATAGGGAGTCATGCAACCAATCCCTTATTAATTTTAAGGAACAACTGTGTAACTCCCTGAAAACCTCAGTGTGGTTATTTAAATGCTAGCAACTTCTTTTAGAGACAAGATTCCTCCAAATAAAATACACATCTAAAACATGAAAACATAATGAGAGTTAAAAAAACAAAAAGTGTATGGCAAATATTAACTAAAACCTCCATAGCTATTAAACAAAATATGAGCTAAGAATTCAGAAAAAAAGTTAAAAAGAAGAAAAAGAGGATTTTTTTATTTGATAAAAAGATAAAGCAAAAATAATCACTTAAGTACAAGTTAGTAGTCTAGGACCAGGAAGATGGCTCAGTGGGTAAAAGCACTTGCTGAACAAGCATGAGGAAATGAGTTCAAATCCCCAGAATGCATATAAAAGTTGAAGTGGTCTAATATGCACCTACAAACCCAGTATAGAGGGAGGAGAGGCAGAGACAGGAGGGTCAGCAGGCCTTGCTAGCTGCTAACCTACTCCAGGTTCAGTGAGATATAATTGCTCAAGAGAAAAGGATACAAAATGATAAAATGATGCACAATCCTCTTCTGCCCTCTGCATAAATATATAAATGAACACACATATTCTCCCAATCTTACACATATACATACATTTACACACACACATACATAAAAGAAGTATAAATAAATATGTTAATCTAAAAATGAACCAAGACAAAAAATGACATAAGTTCGTGAAGAATCTTTTACTATGAAATATTTCAATATACATTCTGTAATAAATCCTGTAATAAATGAGATATAAAAATAAATACATTTGAGTGACATAACTAATGTGATCTAATACACAAAAAGGATTATTCCCCAAGTAGGCAAGTCGCCATTTTGATTAACATACAATGAATATTTATAAATGCTGATTGAGTTTATTTATAGAACTATATAGCAAACATTGAACATTTTGGAGGTCAGATAGCTTTTTATAGCAACTATCAACTTTGCCATCATAGTCAAAAGCAGAGTAGACAATAAGTAAAAGAAATCAGCATGGCAGTGTCCCAATAAAATGTATTTAAAAAATCATGTTGTATTGACTCTTGTTCTAAATGAGGAAATGCATAGTAAATTAACCTTATATACAAACTGAAATTTCAGAACAAGTTGAAAGCCAGAAAAGAACAATAATATTGTACTCTTATTTCTTAATAAGCCAATTTTTGCGAACATTCTGGATACTAGAAGAAAATGTCTATCTTCAAAGAGAAAGAGAAATTTTACCCAATGTCACAATGAACACAAAAGCAAATATCCGATTATAAATTTAAAATGTAACATACAAACTAAGGAAACAAAAGGATATCATCACAACTGTCATAATTACACTATTCCTTGTATAAGATATGAAAGATGCAATGCATATCTGAAAAGGTGGGTATATTCAACAATACTTATTTGAAGAGATTCCTTTCAAAATTGATAACACAAAGATAATAAAAATAGAAGTCCCACCCTGGGGAAAGGTGTTTGCAAATATATGATTGACAGGAATGGGCTCATATTGTAAGATTTTCATAGGTGCATACAACTAAAAATTAGTGGGAGGACTCAACAGTTGTTTTACATGAAAGAAAATATAAACAACCTATAAGCATATAGAAAATTGATCAAACTTTATTTTAATAAAATAAAAATTGAAAATTTAGAGACCGAATACTCTCAAGACTAGAAAAAAAAAAACACTTAAATATACCAAATACTGATAAGAATATGCAATCTATGAAAAAAATAGAGTTCTGAGGAGATGATCGGGAGTTAAGAATGCGTAATGCACTTACAAAGGACCAAAATCAATTCTGAGAACCCACATTGTGTGGTTCACGAGGGCCAGGCACCCAACACCTATCAGTCCTGTGCGGATATCTGTATTCACATGCACATATACCACATAGAGACACACAGACATATACGTAACTAAAAGTAAAAATTAATATCCTAAAACAAAAATATTGTTATATGTGTTGATATTTGGCTTCTATTCAATAAATAGCACTACAAAAAGAATAAAAACATATATCACAAAGGCACTTGAAACTCTTACACATGGGTGGACAGTTACAAACCAATAGAATCTCTTTGAAAACAATTTGCTGCTACCTTGTCAAACTGAACACGTAAGTCACTAAAGCCCAGTGTGCTTTATTTTTTTTTAAGGACAAGGTGAATGATAGGTTTATTCAATTCCATATGGTCAGATGTAAACAGACATATATACAAATAACACTGAATTGACACAGCATGTCCTAATAAGAGCTTTTGCTTATGCTAAACTAATTCATTTTTTACTTTGTGGAAAGGTATCATAAATGTATTTTTTTTCTTTTTTATTATAAATAAAGAAGTCACATTTTCTATCTGTGTATATCATTATTCAAAGTCCCTTCCCCCTCCCACCACATCAGGTCACTCTCTCTTCTCCCCATCTCCCCATCTGCTCCCCAACATGGGCAGGAAATCCTAAGGTCCCAGTATTGCTCAGTTCAGCCTCCGCTCCTGGCAGATCCAGTTTTCTCCCCGCAACATCGAGACTGAGTCAGGTGTTGCCCAGTTTACTTGTAAGGTGCATTAACTTTGTAGTTAACATTCATTTCAAAAACTTGAAAAATACTAGAAAATAATGTCCTGAAACCAACGAGAATGGAGTATTGGGACAGAAGACTAATCTACATTGTCCTGGGAAGAGTGGGGACTGTTGCTGGGTAGTTTTCAGGGTCAGCCCTAGTAGTGGCCAATGTCACTCTCTTTACCATTCTTACCTTACTCGGCCTTGACACTGGGAGGAGGGACTGCGGCCTACCTCAATGGATATGCCAGGTCAGATTGAATTGACTCACCTTGGGATTCCTTGCCCTCCCTGGAGAATGGGGGTGGGAGTTGGGGGCTGAGAGAGGAATGGGAGGAGAGAAGAGAGGAGGAATAGTGGTCGGTAAGGAAAACTTTAAAAAAAATTAAAAAGTCTTCAAGATTTTATCCACTTATCCAAAGCAATCTAATATAATGGTCCACATTCACAGACAACCCACAAGCACAGCTAGAGAATACCAGCAGATTGTTTTATCCCTAGCATTTCTGTCCCTAGCCATACATCTTGTGAGATTTCTACATATTTGCTGGCTACTTTTCAGATTTCTCTGACAATATACTTAATACCCGATTTAAAAAATTTAAGAGGGGAATAATTTATTTGGGCTCAACGTTTGAGGCAATGGTCCATTATGAGAAGAAAGGCATGGTGATGGAGGCTTGCCACAGCTGGTCACTTGGTGTCTAGAGTCAGAAAGCAGAGGGAAGTGAATGTTAGTGCTCTATTTAACTTCTCATTTCTATTCAGTTCAAGATGCCAGTCCATGATGTGGTGCCACCCACATCCAGAAAGCGTCTTCCCTCCTTCTAAGCTTTTCTGTAAATACCTTTACGGGCACACCCTAGAAAGTATTCATGTGTGCTTCTAAATTCAGTCAAATTGACAATGAATATTAGCCAACACAGCTCTTCTCCTTGTCAACTCAGCATCCAAACACATCACGTTAAATCTTAATATTCACTCCTCATATCCATCCCATAATTAAAAATATATGTAGTCAATATGTAAAAGCCTCTATAGTTGAGAGTATAGCCTCTCAACAATGTTCAAGAGTCCAAACTCTCTTCTGACACTCAAGGAAACCTCACACTTTTATAAAGTTCAAAATAGAGTTACACATGTCCAATATGCATTGGCAGAGTAAGCATTATCTTTGCAAAAGGGAACAATGGTTGCTTAGTAAAGAAAAATATAGCCAAAAAAGAGCAAAACCCATTGAGGCACACACCCAGCTCCATGTCCACCATCTACAGCCCATGATGAAATCATCAGCATCTCAGTGGTCTTGGGTCAATAGCTTTGGTGTCAATAGCCTCCTCTTGTTCCCCTTCACAGTGTTATGAGCTGAGTCCTTGTTATTTGTATTTCTGTCAGCATTCTGACCCTCCAAATTCTCACCAAAGTGGTCAAGTAATCTCTGTTAATAGTATTTTAAAGTATTAATAGCCCACACTACCAATCTCTTTCATATTCTCAAAAACTGTTTCCAAAAGCACAAAGAACCACATGGAAGGTTTGTCACAGCAATAATCTCACTGCTAAATGCCATTTCTATATAGTTACTTTTCTCATTCCTATGACAAAATACCTGGAGTGGAGGAACTTAATGTCAGAAGAGAGAGAACAGGAGTGTCGAGAACATGTTCAGGGAATAACTACAAGTCAACATCAAGAGGACTAAGACAGTGAAAAAGAAGAATTGAATAAAGAAAAATGATAAAAATGATGAATGATCAGCCCTGAAAGAAAGCCATATGGGGGCAAAATCTGATTTCCAGAACATAGAAGATCTGAAACTGAGGTTTCCAACAGACTGTGATTATTATTGATGACAAGGTCTAGGTACTGACTATGATGGGGTAACAGAGGTGGAATGAAGGAAAAATATTGCTTAAGAGAGGTCATGGAATTGAGGGGGCAGAAGCTTACAGATCACACTGTCAATATGAGAGCTGCCAGCATAAACAGCTGTAATGTGGAGAGGGAGATTTTTGCTGTAGGAGAAATTACCTGACTCTGAGTAATTAGCAAGGGTGATGCAGGGCAAAAACAGGTGAGAAGGGGAGGTCCATTCAAGAGACCTAAAAGGCTAATGTTAGCACTAATGATGGAAGAGAGAGAGAAGAAACTGGAGGTGACAGAGAGAAGGGAGTCTTTGTGAAAAAGAAGGCTAGGAACATGAATTCTGTAAGTGTCATAGAAAAGAAGCTTGTCCTTGGAGAAGAGTGAAAAGCTTTGATGTGAAACAGCTGAAAAAGAATTTACCAACTACTTCACATCTGCCTACCACCAGATTCTCTGTCCACTTCTTTCTGCACATAACTACAGTGAGTTGCCACAAGTTTTTCTGAAATCAGCCTCTTCCTTGACACACCAAATTCTATTCCACTGCTCTAAAAAGTTATCCCTCTTTCCTGAGTCATCAGTTCACTGAATCTTTTCCACAACCATAGAACTATGCTGTTATGTTTCCACCCTGAGAAAGACAATTCTCTTGTCTCAACTTCAACCAAATAATTTGCTACTATTCACAGAAGAGAACTTTCATAGCTCAAATTTGAAGTTTTCCATTCCTCTCTTTGTGTACATTTTTAGAAATATTGCAATCAAATTTTGAATCCTTCACAAAATGGATCATAGCAAGTTCATACACTGAAAAGAAAATCCATCAATGGGAGAGATTGTTAAAAACCAAACATTTATTTTCCATCTTTATTTTAATGGATATATCAGCATTACCCAATGCTATTTTCACTGATAATCAAGTGCTGATACTTCGATGCCCTGCCATCACTGCTCTGCATCCCTCTGCTGGTCACCATCTTTCTTAGCCCCTAGGATTGTAGTCCTTCTGGATTCAGTCCTTTTTTTTCTGCTTGCATTCATTCTATGAATCACATTAGTGCTTAATTTTATGTATTCCCACATGCTAAACATTCATTTCTCTCACCACAAAATGCTCTTACTTATCCATGTTTCTCTAAATTGTTGGGATTCCACTGGAGTTTCAACATTCTAAGAAATCAGGGCCTTCCCTCCCAACAAAAGTCTGCATCTCACCTCTTCTAGAAAAATTTACTGAGTCAGTTTGTGCTTTCTATCATCACACCCTTCTGATTCTATAACTGGGGCAAACTTGACAATTGATTGATATTACTGAGAAAGTCATTGCAGTTCAAAAATCATCTATTCCCTTGAGTCAGCTGAATGATACACAACCCAATGAGAAGGAATACAGTTTTTTTATATTGTGGAAGAAAAATGGTGAACCCTCTAGATGATGATCTGCACAAAGAACTTCAGCTAAAACCATGGGCAACTGTCTGTTATTCAGAGATGAATAGACCACAACAATAAAAGATATGCTCTAATAATGAGAAATCTTAAAATATAAACTATGTTCACCTGGTCCAAGAAGGAAAGAAGTGATATTTAGCACAAGTCTTTATAAAGGTTGCTGATTACTCTACTCAACAATTACCTTCCACTGGGCCTCTTTCCTCCCACCATCTCCCACCTTTACCATTAAGCTTTAAAACTAACGATCAGAAAGCATGTCTGATTTACTCATTGTACCTTTCTAGCCTGGCATTTGCCTGGGACAGAGCTGGCCTGTAATTACTAACTGCAAGATGGATCAGTGTTATTAGTATCGGAACCCCTTCATTACTAGTGCCCAAAAGAATGTATCCATTCATTTTATTGATTGTTATTACCCTGTGCTAGGCACTGTTAATGGAAACGCTGTGGTAATTAGGATAGGAACTCTGTCCTCAAGGAGTTTTCAGTCCAGAGTTAATGAGAAACAGTGACAGCAGTGTCTGATGAATCATGAGCTTGAAAAATCAGCCAGTGCCCAAATGCCTCAGAGGAGAGCCTAACCCATATGAAGCCTCAGAAAAAAACAAGGAATGTCAATAAAACACAACAAAGAATCAACTTGAAACCAAGATAGTAGGGTAGAGGAAATAGCATACATAGCAGTAAGGCTGGGAGGCAAAGACATCCTCAGTCAATATGCAGCAGGAGTTTATTGAAGATGTGTTGTGGAATTATCTGGTAGATTCAAAGACAAATAAGAGAGATGGACTTGGCTTCATGGTTATCTTGTGCAGAAGTAGAAAATGCCATAGTGAGGGCCATATGGACCATGTGTGATGCTCAGGGTCTCAATCTGGACGTTTGAGACATAGCATGCTTCCAAACTGTAGATGACACACAGAGGACAAGATCATTCCAGAGAGTGGAGAAGACTCCTCCATCTGTGCAGTTCAGAAGAGCATTCACAAAGATTCTGGGAAGAATGCAGTGTTCACTGAAGCTGAAGTGAAATGTTGAAGAAACTGAGGGATGTGAAAAGGCTGGATATTTAAGACATGCTTGTTGTGAACCCCCACAAAGAGGATATGGGAACCAGGGAAGCAGACAGGAATCAATCCTGCTAGAGGTTCAGATGATGCTCTGATGCTCTACTCAGAACTACACAGTAACTAAAAGGATATAGTAATGTTGTCAGTAAACACTGGCAAACATTCGCCCCATCAATTCTGGATTGGTCACCATAGAAAGATTTGGGCAACTTCTCTCTGCATTTTGTTTTCTAGCCTATAAACCAAACCTATTGCTCACATTTACGTCCTCAAATTGTTCTGTAGACTAGATGGAATAAGTAAACATTCAGCACACTGCCTGGTAAGACATTAGGGTTTCAACCCCCCCCCCCAATTCGGCATTTTCCCTTGACCTCTTATCTCTAAGCAGGCAGTTTATCAACTCAACTCTTCTTTATGAGACTGGAGAATCTAGTCCTTTCCTAGTCACAATAATTAGATAGAGACCAAAAGAAAATGTATTAAGAATATTTCTAAAGTGGGGATGAGCTCTTGTGTTAAGATAATTTGTGAAGATGTGAAAAAAATATCAAGTTCTGGATTGTCAGTAAGGATTCTTGGAGACATTTTTGAAGGACCTCATTTCCTCATGCTGTTGAAGAGAGAAAGAGACCAGAAATGGCTTCTCATTCAGATTCTTTTCACTTAACATCCAAAAGTGTCTTATTTGGTAATTTGGTATTAACTAACCGACGATCTCACCATGAAAATGGAGGCAGAGATGAGGACCAGATCCACTGTGGTGGGGAGGTGAGGACCCCAGGAATATCTGTAGCTTGTGAATGTGGCAGTAGGCATGCTGGGGAGACGGAAGCAGGAACTGGACCTCAGTCCAACCGCTTCCAAGCTGCTATACCTAGTTAAGTTGCTAATACTTCCTAACACTAGTTTCTCTCATGAAAGATGAACGGCACCTTAATGGGTTATGGTGGGAAATGGCTAAAATGAGAGCAAACTATCACACAGGGTCAGTTCACACAAATGATAGCAGCTGTTGTGATCTGTACCATGATGGCATTGAACTGTGGAGGAGCATGAAAAAAAATCTTATGCATTGTAAAAATACTACATAAAATACTAAACAAAGTTACATATATGTGATTATTAAAACCAAATCCTTCTTCTGCTATCTCTCTTACACCTCCTTTTCTAGGAACAAGGGCTCAAGATGCAAATGCACCTAGCTGATATCGGTATATAATCAGTCCTTGTGTGAAAGAAATTCTCTTATAAGCTACTTTGAAAAATTTGTCTTTTTAAAACTGTATAAAGTCCACAGAATAAGAAGTACAATAATATTCAAACACAAGAACTCATATGAGTTCAATACCCAGAATCTACATTTGAAAAAGCCAGGCATGGTGGCAAACACTGTGAAAACAGAGACAGCCAGGTCCTAAGGCTGACAAGCCCATCTGGCCTACTTGGTAAGATGTAGGTCTGCAAGACACCTTGTCTCAAAAAACAAAAAGTTGACAGTATCTGAAGAGAAACACTCAAAGATGTCCACTGGCTTATACACACATAGACACAGACACACATACACACACACATTCATACACACACATATACACACACATGCATATATACACACATGTATACACATAAACATATACACACACACACAAAACACAAACACACACACATACACACAAAAAAACACAAACACACACACACAAACTATTCAGCTTTTGTTTGGCTTTGATTCAGCAATGGTCACATAGTAGTATTTGAATATGACTTTACATAGTAGTTTTGAATATGACTCTAATACATACTCATCATTAGGATATAACTACTTACTAATTTGAAATGTTTCTGTCTAGTTCTTAAGGATTAGTTTCCTGCTGATCCATCTAGCCCAAGAATTCTGCTTCTAGACTGATTAGAGAAAGGACTGATATTCTGTTTGACAATCACGCTGAAAAGAAGTATTCTTCAATCAAGGATGAAAAAATACATTTTCTTTTCCACCTTATAATTTATTTTTCCTACATTTTAAAGTGCCCATTCAACTATAGCATGGGAAAGATGTCAATGCTCTCTTTTTCTCTCAGAATATTAGCACAGTTGTTGTTGCATTTTGAATATGCAGCCTCAAGAGGTACTTTCTTGGTGTCTAGATTACTTCAGGATATTCTGTTATTATACATTTAATACACTCTGCTGATGCACAGTTTGTATCCCCAGTTTAAGAATGTCAAAAATGCAATCTCAAATCTTCTGCAAAAGCTTTACAAACTCAAATGTCTTCCCTCAGCATATTCTCTTCTATGATCTTATTCAAAGTAGATATATTGGGGATTGGCAAAATGTTTCAGTCAGTCATACATAAGTAAAAGGACCATAGTTCAATCCCCAGCACCCACATAAAAGACAGATGAAGAGGAACACCCATAATCCCAGTACTAAGGAGGAGGTGATCAGCAGATCCCTGGAGTTTTACAAGGCACCCACTCTAGGCAAACAGGTGAGTCCCCCAGTTCAATGAGACACCCACATCGAATGCCAGCTTCTGGCCACCACTCATGCACATGTGCATATGGATAGAAAATAAATTGGTGAATCTTGCCATGCTTTCTGTATGTATATAGATGAAACATGTTGGAGAGAAGTATCCTGGAAAAGAAAAGGGGAACTTAACCTGTAATCACCCTCCTGTTTTTAAACTCTTCCCATTGCTCTCAGTGTCTTTTCTGGCTTCAAGGATTCCATTCTCTGCTTCCCAAGTCATCATCCCCTCCCTCTTTCCACACCCACACTCTTAAAGAACACAGACTTGAGTCTTTGGTCTCATACTCCCAGAAATTTGGCAAATCTCTACAGTTAAACTCTTTCTCTAGATTCCATCCTAAGAATTTTTTTTCCTTTCTGAAATTCACACTGGAACTAAACAGCTAAAGGCTATGAAGAGGTGGAGCTGTCAGAGAAGATTTACAGTTCTCCCAGTTTGGGATGCTAAGGATCTAGTCAGTGGCCACACCTTAATCCATACTGCCACCCACCCTTGCCCTTACTCATCCCCAAGACACACCCTTCCCCTTACCATTCATTTCTCAGTCTCACTTATGACTTGCTGGGTTAGTTGTTGTTCATCTGCATGAGGCAAAGGCTCAGTAAAATGATATTCACTTGAGCATGGTGCAACCAAGAACTGTTATACACTACTTGCTACACCATCACTAAAAATTAAATTAGAACCTAGTTTGGTATGAGAGGCCTATAATCCCAGGTATTCCAGGGACTGAGGCAAGGGGCTGATAAATTCCTGCCTGGACAACTGAGTAAGAGTCCCTTCCTAAAACTTTAAAAGGGCCATGGATATGACTCAGTAGCTGAGCAGTTTTTGTGCTATCCTATCCAAAATCATCACACAAACCAAAAAAAAAAAAAAAAAAGGCTGGGCATGGTGGTATATTCCTTTAGTGTCAGCAAGCAGGAGGCAGAAGCAGTTAGATTTCTATTAGATTAAGGCCGCTCTGGTCTATAGAGTAAGTTCTAGGCCAGCCAGGGCTACATGGTGAGACTTTGTCTCAAAATATATAATTAATTCATAATGAGCTAAATTTATTTTAAAGAGAGATAATGATTATTCAAAATCCATCCTCCTTAGTTTACGCTATATTCTGTGCTACTGTAAGATTATTTACAATTATTTTAGCAATATAAAACTTTTCATCTTTTGTTCTGATGTTTAATGAGACAGAGTCTCACAGAGCTGAGGTTGATCTTGGATTCTTTGTCTTCTCCCCTTTGCCTGCCAAATACTATCATTGCAGGCCTACAGCACCGCGTTTGGCTTTCCACATGCTTTGTAAATCTGTATCCAATGGCAACATATCAAGCCATGGGTAAAATATTTAATCTAAAGAAATTGGAAAATTCTCTAAATTGGAGCTTTGGCATGGGGTTCCTTTTAGTTTTCTGTTTCTTTTTTTTATTCTCTCTCTCTCTCTCTCCTTTCCAGGAACCAGTTGTTAAATATTTCCCAGCATGTCATTCTTTCAATTAAAGTCTAAACTAAATAATCTATGTAAGTTAAGAAATTAGGATCAAAGAAAACCATCCAAAGATGTTACTCCCTGGAGCCTAGCAACATAGAGAAATGTTTCTACTCTCTGGCCTGAGGAGTCAGTGACAGCAAGAGAGATGGTGTAGTGGACAGAAGCCGTAGCCTCCAAGAAGTGTTCTGTAGAGAACAGGGTAACAATAGGGAAGTTGCATGGTATAAACTCATCTCTTTCCTCTCCTCTTTGATCCCATACCTCTGGCTGAACCTGTACTCAGTCAGCCAAGAAGCCCAGACTCTACAGTCCATGCCATCAGGGTTAGAACCATGGAGACAAAATAGAGCAGACAGGCCATTCACTAGGGTATCCTCTGGGGTAGTCTTCTATGGAAGGTTGGACAGAAAAGATGAGTTTAGGGTCTTGATGAGTAAATCAAGGGCTTTAATGGGTTTGGTAGGTCCTAGAATTAGAATGCTTCTTCAAACATATCTCCAATTCTTCTCAAGAAAAGTAGAGCTGGCCTTTATCACCCACAAATATCAGTCAGTGAATACTGACTACCCCTCCAAGGAGCACAACCTTAGTTCAGAAGGTTTCTTCAAAGACATAAAACCCCCAAAGAGAACTAACTCTTCCAATAGTTGGAAAACTGAGTCTAACAACAAATAGGAGATCAAAATGTCAGCTGCCTAGGATCCAAGAAGTTGGGAAGATAATAGATCTCAAAGCAGTAGAAAAATGATCAGGGTATACACATATGTCACTTTGCAAGGCTCAGCGTGTGAGTTAGCCTCTTGGAATCATGTCTGACCCTCTCAATCCATGTGCTCTCATAACACCTGCACAATACTATTGTGGGACTCAGTATTATTAGACCAGTTTGTTGACTAGCTTGATCACGTGGTCTATGGGACCACAGGGATCCAGACTAGCCTAGAATTAATAAAAAGCCTCTCCTTCCTCTTTACAGTGTCATTCAAGATGAAAGAAAAAGTTCCAGGTGTAGGGATCCATCTCTGTCATCCCAGGACCCAGGAAATGAGGGCAGAAAGATCCCAAGTTCAAGGCACACCTAGGCTACATGAAAAGAACTTGTCTCAAAAAAGAAAGGAAGGGGAATAAAAAGTAGGGAGAGGATATGGATATGGATATGGATATGGATATGGATACGGAAGGGAAAGGCAGGGGGGGGGGGAGCAAGAAAGGCAGGAGGGTAAAGATGGGAAAGGAAGGAAGAAAAAAATTATCCAGAGAAGAAAACCTCAGATTCTACAAACAAACCAATAAATAAGCGCTATCCTCAGGACAGCACGCTAGGATTATGTTCTAAATCTTCCTTGCTAGGATGATGCTGAAAGGTCTCTCATTAATTAGCAAGCTTAGCTTGTATCTATAGCCACCAACCAACTTCTCAAGACACTTGACAGGACATAGGCAGGAACTCAGTGGAAAGAATAGTTATTTTTGTTTTATTATCATTAATTATATTTGTTACAAAGATTTTATTTTTTATTTTTATATTAAATTGTCCAAAATAGTGGACTTTGTTCTATTTTTATACACGCATACTTTAATCATATTCATCCCACCGTTACCTTCCCTTTACCCTCTGACCTCTTCCTTTAACTTCTTCCCTTTTGTATTGAATATGCCCTAAAAGTGATTTCAAGAAAAAAAAAAATCTGAGTTTAGGTGGCCAAAGGTGTTAATGCGACAGTGTGACACTGGTCTGGGATAGCAGGTGGTCATAGTCTTCCTGGGAGTCTCCTTCTAAGGACTGAGGAAGCCAATGCCTGGCACAGTGTCTTGTGAGGGTCTTCCGTATCCAGTAAGCTTGTTGACCCATCAGACATGAGCAGATGTGTCCCTCTACACTCAGTTCTGTGTCACCATGTAAAGACATTTTCTTAACTGAGAGTCCCTCTTCCCAAATGACACTAGCTCAGACCAACTTGACTTAAAACTACAGCACACTGTTTTGGCCTTGCTTGCTGCTGCAGAAAGTTCCCAGAAAGAGAAGAACTGTAAGTAACTTTGAACCTACATCTAGAAGAAGAGAGCTTCATACAGGAGGAAGCTTAAAAATGTGAGTTCTTTGGCAAAACAAAAGGAACATTTGAAACAGCAAATCACACCTGGTGTTTTCTGCACAGTGTTATTCACCTCGGAAACTAAAAGGTCTGTTTATGTTATCAAGAGCTTAACAGCAGTAACTTTGCATGTCTTTTCATCTTCATGGCAGTGATAGAAAGTGAAATATTCTTACTATTGTATAGAATAAACACTGGAGATTTAACAAGCTAAGTGATTTGGCCAGCCTAAGGATTAGGGCTGAAGTTTTAGCTGTGTCTATCCACACTCATTCTTGTTATTTCTGCTATTCTGCATGGTTGTAAGATATCATATATCTCTCCCCAATTCTGTGTTCACTGATGTCCCATGAGTAACTTGAAATGGGCAATAGTTTGAAGAATTACATCATAGAAATTAGCAAGAGCTAAAGGTAGTGTGTGTCTGTGTGTGTGTGTGTGTGTGTGTGTGTGTGTGTGTGTGTGTGTGTATTACAGTTGTTAAACATCTACCAGACTTGATTACCTGCTCACATTGGGAAAAACCACCAAATTATAAAAGGCCATGTTACCCTGCTCTGTATCTCCAAGAAGGCATAGGTATCAGATGAGTATTCCCTTCCTACTGCTGTGTAACAAATTTCTCCCATAGTGACTCCAAACATTATCATATTATTGGGTGGCAAGAATTTAGAGGCAGCAAGCTGGGTGGTCTTTGTCTTTGAGTCTAATGAGTTCAGAATTAAAAATCCTGCTAAGGCTATAATCACTTCAAGCTTGTCTGAGCTTCAGGATCAGTAGTCAACATGGCTCTCTCTGGCTAGCAAGTCAGAGCTGGTGTGAGTGGGAGGCCTCAGTCCTTTCCACATGAGTCTCTCCTCAGGCTGAGTTTCCTGCCAACTTGGTGACTGTTTTTCTCCAGAGCACAAGCAAACTAAGAACTTTTAATGCTTTGCATGCTCTAATGTGCAAATTCCTTCCCTGGAGAGATAAACAAAGTCTAACACCCCCACACACATTATAAAGCCCCCCAAATCAAAGTATAAGTTCATCACAGTACAACCTGAAGTACCAATGAGCTTATTGGACATACTTATTGATCAATTATTATACAGGAGCATGTGTGAACCCTAAGACAACCACATTGTAAACTATTCACCTAGAATAGATGATGGCTTGGAAAACCTTCTGCTGTCTACATTCTTAAGTCCAAGGGCTACATACATTTAGGACAGAATTCTATATAAATGGCCAGGAAATATTGGAGGTAGCCACCCAAATCTCACGTGAGAATTCAATACCCTTCCTCGGCCCTCCCTTCTCTGAGGGGATGTCAACAGTCAATAGACCCTCTTCATGGTTCCTTGCAAGAAGACACAGCTAATCTGATGAACTAGGACCTGATTTCTCAGAGGCTCGTCCTCCAATCACTCTATTCATTCCTTTCACTCTTATATTCTTTCCATCACCTGCCTGTAGATTGTTCCCTGAGACTTGGAGGAGGTGGCATGGACTTTGACATTCCAGTCCATCTCCAGCAGGTTCCTGAACCCTCCTGCCCACTCAAAAATATCTCCTCTTCATGGCTAGTAGAAAGTCTCAGAGGTAATGCAAACACAAAACACATAAAAAGAGATACACTAGCTGGCACATTTTGCCTAGCATTTTGTAGTATAACCTTCCAGCAGGTTCCTGAGGCTGGCCTGGAGAAAGGAACCACTCCCAGCAATGTCCCAGCTCCAAGGTCCCTGCCACATTGCTAGTGACCAGGGTATCATACAACTTCCTCCTCCTTCTCCTTCTCCTCTTCCTCCTCCTTCTCCTCATTAACCATCAATTGACTATAAGTTTTCCTCACCGCTTCCTGACCCTTCCCTTGGGTTCCATATTTTGTGCCTGAGGAAGCAATCTTACCCTTCAGCTCCCCAGCTGTTAGATGTGACAAACCTATGCCACTAGCTCATCTTCTCTTCTTTACGCTTGCTTTTGAGCAAGGGAAGATGGCTGAAAGTCCCTTTCCCAGCACAAGCTAATTCCCTTTGACAGCCATCTCATCTTCTGTTGTGCATCTCATTACCCAGACCAGAGACACTGCAGTTATTTTTACAGCAAGGAGGCACACCCTTCATACCACATAGGGAAGGATAGCCACATCAGGGATTTTCCTTACAGATGCTACAGTCTCGGACCACTTAGCTTCAGCTGCTGGTCTCATCAACCAGAGAAGAAACAACATCATTAGTCTTTCCAAAAATAAGTCTTCCCAGGAATAAACCAAAGAATGATTCCACCAAAGTTCACCCTGATGAGCCAATGACTGCATTCAGCACATTTATAGAGCATTTATGGGCTGGGGTTATTTGCTGAAGCTTAGAATATAATCCTAGCATTCTGGAGGCTGAGGCAGGTTGATTACAGATTAAAGCCCAAACAGAGCTATGATATAAGATCCTGTTTCAAAAGAGAAAGGAAAAAGGATAAAGATCACAGAAGTGATAGATGAGAAAAAGGGCATGGTTAGGGGATAAAAATATTCTCATCACTCTCTGACTGCATGCCTTAGAGAAGATTCATTCTTGCTAGATTGCAGCTTCCCCATTAGGTACATAGAGATAATAATGCCTAACTCACTGGAGGCTTGTGATATCTGTCAAGAATAAGGCTGGGTAGGTGACCAGGAACAGTGAATTGGGCTCTTCATACTTGTTAGCTACTGCTGTTTATTTGATAATTGAACAGCAAATCCACCGGGATGGGGGAGGGGGAAGGTGTGTGTAAACAATAAATAGTTTAGTATCTATCTACAAGTTGAAAATGTACTGTTATTGATGCATCGTAACCAGCTCCCATTTGACCTGTGCTTTGGGTACTGCTGAGTTCCTGAGAGCACTTTCCTCACATCCAGCTGGTGACAGAGAATGTGATAAATAAGACAACCCACGTGCAAATGATTAGCAAGTAACAGTTATATGTATAGCACTAAGCTAAATATCAAGCAATTGTCAAGGCTTCCTAAAAGATCTATCAAGGAAAATAGGTATAAAAACAACATACCTCTCTTAAAAAGAGATAGATAGCATCAGTCAGGAAGGAGAAAGATTGGTGAGCAGCAAGTGAGACATTTGCACTACTTGAAAACATGTGGATGTCCATCAAACTTTTCCTTATATTTACAAATACTACCCATTACTCAGCCACTGCTAGGTAATGATTATAAACAATGGACACTCGCCTATAACTGGTCTTTTCTTTGGACCACCAACTCCCTAAAAATCACATGGAGATTTCTTATAAAGTATGAAAACTTAGCCTTAACTTAGGCTTGTCCCCAGTTAGCTCTTAAAACTTAAATTAATCAGTTTATATTAGCCTGCCTGCTTCCACATGACTCCTTACCTCTCCTCAGATCAGACTTCCTCTGCATCTAGCTGGAGAATTCCCTGCCTCTCAGGTTTGTCTCTCTCCTGAGAAGTCCCACCTATCCTTTTCTACCTAGCCATTGGCTGTTCAGCTCTTTATTAAGCCATGCAGAAGGTGCCTTTGCAGAGACACATCCTCACAGGCACGTTGTACAAAAAGATTATCCCACAACACTCACCCAGAGTAAGAGAGTAACAATTTTTACTTTTGCTCATTCCAAATGTGCTATTCATGATTCCTACAAAATCCTTCCAAGAATATTAGGATTATATAAATCACAATATTTCCCTAGTCCAATTTTATTATTAAGGAAGCACTCAACAAATAAAATAATGCTAGAATATTATAGTGCCACATATAAAGCTAAGACAGCTTTCTAGATGCCTATGTTTCCCTCTATTTAGGAGAAAAACTGATCCTAAGTCTCAGTCACACTCAATTAAAACTCTGCCATGGTTTCTAAATAGCATCAGCATCCCACAGTCAGACACTGGCAGGACATAAGTGACCCATGGAGCAGCTTGTAAGAATGTTCTTAAAAAAAAATCCTATGGGTTTGAGCATCTGAGAAGGCTTGCAGATGTGAGATTTTGACTAGGTCACATGCTGTCAGAGTGGGACAGCTAAATCACTTACCTACAAGGAGGGAGAAATTAAATAATCCTAAATCTGTGATGGACCAAGAAGCAGAAGTCATTTGCATTAGCCAGAAGCCAGTGTTTTTTGCAGTGTTTTTGTCTGTTTCCCACCATTACAATGGAGGAGTCATTGATCACTTTCTCTATCAGGCCACAGACAGCCTTGTTTGACATCAGTGTAGAAAACTATTCATGGTCAAAGGTACCTCAATTAATGTACCTGTAAACCAGACAATTCTTTACCTAAAAAAAGAAGGTAGTCAGTCATGTATAGCAGAGCGATTCCTGGCAAATACAACCTGGGTCTCCCATCCCAAGAACACATGTAAAAAAGGAATAAAAGAAGGAAGAAGGTAGATTCAAACCTACTGATTCTCGAGTGCTTTACCTTACTTCAATTTTTGTCATGCAACAAAAAAAAGAAAACATGCATTTGAAAAGATTATCAGATTTTCTGGAGTAAAATTTAATCTACTAACGGAGTAGAACCCCTCCAGTACTTTTTATTTCTATACAAACCAAAGAAATGACTTTTGTGAGCAGGCCACATAAGCATTTGAATCTGAGGTTTCTTTAGAATTAGGAATAAGTCCCATACTGGCTTAGCATCACTCTATTGTCAAGTCGGCCTCAACCTCTTTGCACAAAACTCCAATTTTTACAGGCCACATGCCATCATTGATAGTGCCATCTGTCCAATGTTTTTGTCCACAGTTGTCTGTTCTTAGTGGTAAAGAGGAGGCCACCATTAAATATTTAGGACAAAAAACCATTCCAACTTGAGACCATGAAATGCCAGTTTCAACTTCAGTTAATTCTGGGAACAGTAGACATTTCTAGGAATCCCCCAACTTTCTCTAGGAAAGTAGGAGCCTAGAGACAGCACAACAGGAAGTCACATAAGATTAAAACCTTTTCACAGATATTCTATAAAGTGAATGACAACATGTACTTGAATGTGAACTAAAAGTAGAAAACCTCGCCTTCTTGAGTATGTAAAGTAATAAATGAGCAAATAACCTCATATTTTGACACTTCGACACCAAAATCTACAAACTATCTCATACTTATTATGTCAAGGTGGAAGCAACACACCTATTTATATTGCTCATTGACTCAGATGCTCAATGCTTAGTAACAAATAATGGGAATGCTTTGCCATTATTATATCCTAAGATAGATGTGTAAATTAGTAAATTTCATAACCTGAAATAGAGGCTTAGCAAGATTCCTGTTCTAAAACAAATGTATGGCAGAATCTCTTAACCTAATTTACTATGTGATAGTTCACCATAATGAAAGAATGCATATGCTGATACCTGCAAGGAGCCAAGTCCTCTTTGAAGACTCAGCTGGCTGGGGCAGATACAATTCTTTATGGTTAAAGGAAAGTGGTTTTTAAAACAAAGCTATAAAATAATTGTATTTAACAGCTTCCATTTCGACATATTTTATTTTTCATAACTGAGTAAGTATTTTGCATTCAGAAAGTCTAAATCTAGATTCCTCTTGTAAACTCAATTAATGTACCTATAAACAAGGTAATTCCTTACCAAAAAAAAAACTATCATCTTTTGGTTAGGAGTCCATGTGCTAAAAAACAAAACAAAACAAGCAACAACACCAAAAAACAAAAACAAAACAAAACAAAAAAAACACAAGCAACTGGAACACACCCTCCAAGTTTTTGAGAATTTCTGCCTGGGAGTCATGGAATA
Organism: Sigmodon hispidus; assembly: GCA_004025045.1. Taxonomy (NCBI): domain Eukaryota; kingdom Metazoa; phylum Chordata; class Mammalia; order Rodentia; family Cricetidae; genus Sigmodon; species Sigmodon hispidus. The sequence continues at coordinate 5,197 of PVIH01000351.1, read as the reverse complement.
GCATCATTATGAAAGTTGCCTCTTTTCCCCTGGATAGTAATAGTGTCTTCTCACAGAACCTTACCACATCCAACTTCAAAGAGGGTAGAAAGGAACGGAGACCACTCAAGAGGCTAATTACAGAGCATGAGAGATACATGATAACACATTAAAATAAATGAAATAGATGAATTATCACAGGGCCAAGCTGGAGGCTGAGGAATCATATTTAGCACACTAATCCAAAGTGTTTATTTTGCATTCTTTGGCCTTTAAAGATGACAAGCTGTGATCAATTGCTTCCCGTGGAGGCTGGCTGCTTTTCTTCCCTACTGTTAAATTTCTGTTTGATGTTCTTCACTCTATGTCAATGTATGATGTACTGTTGAGATATAGAGTGGTGATTAAAACTATTCACCCATCTGCTTGTGATTAAAGGCCAAGTTAAATGTAATGACAACTTTATCTAGCAAGCTGACTGTCTTCTAAGAAGAAGGCTGGCCCATGATAATTTTGCCAGCAAATGGCTTATTTTACAGTGGTAATTCAAAATTTCATCCAAATAATGGGGATTTTCATTAGTGATATGCTGAATACCCAAAGTGGAAGAAAACAAAGAAATTAATTCAATTGTATTAACAACAACTAAAATTGGTGGCTAGCTCAAAGACTGGGTTTCTTGACTTGATGGTGTTAGATTAATCTGCTATAAAAATGAAACATATTGCTAAATTTAAAAAATAAGGATGAATGGTTAAAGGAAAAAACTCTAAATTGTACACTTATATCTCCTTCCATACTGAAAAATGTAAAATCCCCAATAAAAATCCATTCGATTAATTTTCCACCTATTCTCAACTATGTATAAAAGCACATATACAAAGATCCATTACAAAATTACTCATACTACTGCATATGGATTTTAAGGATGCCTTTTACATATTAACACATTATTAATGTTGTCAATATGTTTAAAGGGTTTGATTAAAATAAACCCGAATATATATCAGAATATGAAGACCAAAATCTGGCCTCAAAAATCTTTAATTCTTCAAATGAGCACAATTTGACTAGCTACCAAGAAACTAGCTACCAATGTGTGTACATATGTATATGTATATATACATATGTATGTATATATAGAAAATGCTATAAAAATATATCTAGAAGAGTAATGGACATTTTGGCAATCAAAATTGACCATCATAAATTTTATACATTTACATACTAGTAATAGCTCATAAATATTTTCATTCAATTGACTTTGCTAAGTCACATGAACCAGCAGATTTTAATTTGTTTTTCTTCTTAAGGTGATTTTTTTTAAATATATGTTCTAGTGATCAGGAAGTCCAAGCTTGCAAAACCATCAGGAAATATTTTAGTTTAAGTCATTAAAAGTGTGTTTTCTTTAGAAAGGTTAGATTTCAAAGTACTTGATGCAAAAAATTTACACTAAAAGTTCAACCTATATACTACATTGTACAGAAGGGATAATTTTTAAATATTTATTGATACCAGCTTCAGCACTCCAGAGAGGTGGCCCTGTACCTCACCTATAGGCAGGTGGCAGTGAGCTTGCCAAGGGAGTGGGAGAGTGGGAGAGCTGGTCCCATCCCTCCCCTCATCTGCCACATGGTGGCATGAGCAAAGGAAAGATGCCATCATCTGCCTTGCCCCTCCCCACCTGTGTCAGGTAGCAGAGCTGGCTCCAGGGGCTCAGGAAAGAAGGAGAGCTTGAGAAATGGCCCAGCCCCTTGCTACCAGAGGCATTGGGTAAGCTAGAAAGTCACCTTTGTGCTACGGATGCTGGAGAGCTGGTAGGCTGACCAACTCAGCTACCACGCATGACCAAGATTTGGCCCACCTCAACTTCAATCCCATCTATGAAGTGCTGGAGCATGTGAAGGGAGCCATTCTGCAGATTCAAAGCTGCAGGATCTCCATGATACAGAACAGAAATAGGACATCCAAGAGGATTCCCAGTGAGAGTCCAGTATTAATAGTGTAGCAGAAACCAGAGGACTCAAACCAGACCAGTGACTCATTGCAATGAACACTTGCAAGTAAGATGTGTGGACAAAAGCTGTAGTGTGGTCCAGTACACAATTTTTTAAATTTTACTTTATTTTGGGGGTGAGGTTGCAAGGGCAGAAGGAGTATATGAAGGGATGGGGAGATGAGTGGGATTGAAGAACATGATGTAAAATTCACAAAGAATCAATGAAAAGTTAAAAACTGTTTATGGTGTTTGTACATCTGCCATGTTTGCCTTAGCAACTGTTTTCTGATAATAACTGAGCTAAGTAGGATGTCCCTAAGAACATACAGAAAAAGTCTCCTTTTGAGATAAACATAAAAGCTACATGACATGGTACATAGAACAAAATCATCTTATTGGCTTTTAAGCCAAGTTTTTTTTTCTCTCTCTTATTATCCATTTCTTTTTATTTATTTATTTATTTATTTATTTATTTATTTATTTAATCCATGTATGCCCTTGTTCAGGCTCCCTTCCCCCTCCTGCCCCTCCTAGTCACTCACTCTTCTCTCCATCAGTTTATCTCCTCCCCAGCAAGGGCAGGAAGTCTTAAGGTCCCAAAGAGGCTTAGTTCAGCATCCACTCCAGGCAGATCTGCTTTCCTCACCCCTACATCAAGACTGGGTCAGGTGTTCCTCTGGAAGGAACAGGGGCTCCAAGGTGCCAGTCCAAGGTGTTTCAGATCCCAAGCTGTTCAGTGGTTGTGGTTTGCACCTTGGATATGCTTAGTTTTTTTGTTTGTTTGTTTGTTTGTTTGTTTGTTTAAAGTCCACCAATGAGTGAGTACATCCTCTGTTTATCTTTCTGAGTTTGTGAGACCTCGCTCAGGAGGATATTCTCCAAATCCATCCATTTGCCTGCAAATTTTAGGATATCATTTTTTTCTCACTGCTGAGTAGTACTCCATTGTGTAAATGTATCATAGTTTGTTAATCCATTCCTCAGTTGAGGGGCATCTAGGTTGTTTCCAGGTTCTTACTATTACGAATAATGTTAACTATGAACATAGTTGAGGTAGTAATGCCTTTGGAGTGAGAATGTGCATCTTTAGGGTTTAACAATAGCAACCTAGAACATGTAAACACAGTTGAAGAGTCAATGTCTAAAGGTTTGACCTTAGCAATCTAGATCACATGAGCACAGTCAAAGTGTCAGCATCTGTTAAGTTAGAGACGGATTAGTCAGGAAAGATAATTGCAATGCCCAACAAATCACAGTCCATACAAGAGGAAGGTCTAGTAATTAGAGCCGATATGATTCCATTCCTTGTGGCTAGATACTCCTGGGGTAGAAGTGATTGAACATGAAGCCAATCAGCAGACTGTTCTGTATGCCTGTTCACAAGGGTGCTGCACTGTGCATACCTTGAACAGCTATTAGTGACTTTTTTTTATTATCTAGCCCCATGTGTTCTGATCTCTGTTCCCCACACAATCTTTTAATTTCTCACCCAGGCAGTTATAGTAAAATAGAGAGTACTAACCCTCTGCAGATAGACATTTATGTCAGAGTGGTTTCATGGAAGGGGTGAAAGCTTGATGGCAGGTAATCCTGGTAGCCTTCACATCCCATCATCCTATGCGATGATAGACGCATTTGTTTGTTTGCTTGTTTTCTCAAGACAGGGTTTCTTTAACTGTCTGGTGGTGTGTTGTGTTTCTGGCCTGGCCTTTCCGATCTGCCCCTGTGGCCCAGACTTGCAGACGAGCAGATGGGCTGCACAAACACACAGACACTTACATTAATTTTATGCTGATTGACCTAGGGCCCAGGCATATAACTCAACCCATGATTTTTATTCAGCCATGCAGCTTGGTACCTTTTCTCAGCAGCATTTCATCTTTCCTCTGTGTCTCCTGGAATTTCTGTAGCATCTCTGCTCTGCTCTGAGATGCTTCCAGAGTTTTCTTAGTCTGGTAGCCGTGCCTATGCTTCCTGTCTGCCTCTGACCAATCAGCTTTTTATTAAACCAGAAGGAGAGACAATTGTAATAACATAATCCCACCACAATCTGGTTTTTCTGGCTGTTCAGACTAATCTTAAACTCAGAGAACTGTCTGCTTCTGCTCCCAGGTACTGGAATTAAAGCACTCAGCATGCCATGCCCAACTGCAGCTGTGTTTCTTATTATAGGTTAGTAAATTAACATCCATATTTTTATAAACTTTTAGTAATGAAAAGTTAATATTTTAAGCCTGGTTATTTTTAGCAGACCGAATGTCAGGTCTTAATGTCATTTAAGACCTGGACATCCTTAGAGGCCACTGATCTTCCTTTTGTTTCCCTCATCTACTCTTTACATAAGTGCATAACTCAAAAATAAGTTTTTTATCTTTTGATGGCAATATGTAATTGTACTGAGACTAACAGCAAGTTTTTCCATATTCCTAAAGTTAATACTGCACTCACATAAGATTATCCAAGGCCCCATTCAAGAAACATCTAAGACATTTCCATCAACAAGATGCCTATTGGTATAAAATCACCACAATGATTCTATAAAACAATGGAAGGCAAAGCAAACAGGCTCAGGCTAAGAGATGAAGCAATGCTAGATCATCAGAAGTAAGTAAAGACACTCTCAGAGACGTGGGCATATGACAAAGTTAGCAATTATTCTGCAAACCACTGCCCAAGGAGAGCCAGAGTGCTCTGTACCTTTTAAGAAAATATAATTACTTTACTTTTAAGAATGAAGTTTATGAGAATAGTACTTGGCTGTCCTATCCAGCAAATTTTGTCTCTAAGAATTTATTCTTCAGCCACAGTCTACAAATCTCACTAAAATGTAACTGTTCTATGGAACTCAAGGGACATGAAGGACAGTGAGTTGTCAAGTTGGGAACTGATAAGCAATAAGAATAGATTTTCTGTAGAATGAGGAAGAGAAGGATAAGGAGATGCCTTTTCTTTTTTTTCTTTTTTTTTTCTTTATTTTGTATTTATCAAAAAAAAAAAAAAAAGAAAAAAGAATTAAAAAAAAAAAAAATGCCGAAGAGTTAACAATAACTATACAGAGGATAATAATCATAAGCATGGCTTATCAAGGGTGGAAATGCAAATAAGATTACTACACATATATTTTCTTTGTGTTCAGCTTTCCCTCTGAATTTTTTTTTCCATCCCTGTATATCCTTATTGAAGGTCTCTTCCCCCTCCCACCACATCTGATCATTT
>PVIH01000350.1:283838-377830 GCA_004025045.1 Sigmodon hispidus | reverse complement strand
CCCCCATCCACTCCACCAGCCCCCATCCACTCCACCAGCCTCCTCCTTCCACTCCTCCTCTGTTTTTGTTCAGAAAGGGCCAGGCCTCCCATGAGTATCATAAAAACCCTGGCATATCAACTTGAGGTAGGATTAAGCTTCCCCCACTGTATTATGGCTGGGCAAGGCAACCCAGTATAAGGAATAGGTCCCTAAAAGCCAGCTAAAGCACGGAGATAGGCCCCATTCCCAACTCTAGGAACCTCACATATTGATCAACCTGTACAACTGTCACAAAACAAAACAGAGAAGGAGGAGGAGGAGAACAGCAGCAGCAACAACAAACTCCATCCTTTTTGGTTTTTTGAGACATGTTTCTCTACAGACCAGGCTGTTCTTGAACTCACAGAGACCCATCTGACTCTTCCTTCCAAGTGCTGGGATTAAAGGTATGTGCCACCACTGCCTGGCCCTACTTAATTTGTTTAACCCAAAGCTCCATTTAATTTTGATCTTTCTCTTTCTCTTCTTTTAGTAAACTTGCACATTCTTCCAGCCATATCTTCTCCTGATGTCTAGACTACTGTGTGCACCTGCCCACAGAACATTTTCATTTCCATTACTAATCCCACTGTCATAGTTTGCTCTGCTTGGCATTGTGCAGTCATCCATAAAGGTAACTAACTGCTTGTCTACTTTACCTCCTTAAATGTGCTCCATAACAGACATGACACCTTCTCTTCAGAACTCAGGAAACTGAATTATGATCACCAGTAATGTCTCCATCTAGAACCCCTAAACATATTCTATTTTGGGAAAAAGGATCATTACTAGTAATATAATATTTAATTAAGAACTCCCATGAGAAAAGACTGAATTAAGATGGGCAGTGAGTCCAATGGCACATTCCCATTCAAGAAATGAAGACAGAAAGGCAGAGGGGTTTCATGAAGATAGAGTGAGAGACTGAAGATTCTTTGCCACTGGCCAAGAAATGTCCAGGACATCAGAATTCAGAAGAGGCAGGAAGCATCCCTCCTTACAGCCTTCAAGTCAGATGATCTTCTTGGGGACTATGTCTTCAACTGGTAGCTTCTGGGTTACAAATGGTTATATTTCTGTTGTTTTAAACCATTGAGTTGGTGGAGATTTATGTTGTAGACCCAGAAACCCACACGGTGTCTGTTCTTCGTTTCCCTACATTCCAGGATCTGCCTTTTATTCTTCAGTTGGTTTTTGAAAGCATATTTTCCCTTTAGATTTTTATTCCTTAAATACAGGACTGTGGATTTCTTCTTTCTTTATGGTACCTAACATTTGGCACATTATTGTTACAAAATAATTATTTTGTTTAAGTATTTGTTTGTGTTAAGTGTGACAGTTAGCACAAATGTCTATATAGTAAACACCAATATTTCAAATCATTTAAATTATTTTAGAAGGTTATTTTATTACTTGGGCTGGTAAGCATGCTTGCCCCTAAGCCTGGCACTCTGAGTTCAGTTTATCAGGACTCAGATGGTGGAAAGAGAGAACAAACTCACACTCATATACACAGAGATATAAATACATACATGTAAGAAACGGAAAGTTGCCTCATTAGACATCCAACCGATTCCTAATTTACAATTCCTACTTATATATTAAAATCACAGGTGCTTTGCTAAGTCACTCAGTGGGGAAAGGCAACAAAGGAACTCAGGAACTGTTACTTTAAAGGACAGAGATGTGAATTCATTTCCTTAAGGCAGCAGCCTCCCTAAATATACTGCTCATAATTGCATGTGTTTTGTTTAGGATACAAAAAGCTCTGCCAGGAAAATCTCATGTCTTTATCTTAGATCTACAGCTGGCAGCTACCACACGCTCACACCCGCGTGCATGCTCTCTCATTAACCCTGTTTGAGGAGGGTCAGTGCATCTCTGACACATCACAACAGCAACAGAAGGAGACCCAGATACACTTAATGGTATTAGTTATTTGCATATAAAATGGTCAAACGGTCTAATTAAAAGGCTTGCTGTGTATTTGAACAAATGTGTGTAAAGCAGCTTAAAAGGCATAATCCTCTTCAATCTGAAATTTTATTGAAAGACAGATGGATGGAGATAATAAGCATAATTTCTAACTAAAAATACACACATGCTTTATTTCTCTACAATAAAATGTGTTTTGTACTTAATATTCTCCTAGCAGAGTTTTAATAATAATAAATAAGAATTTGACTCTGCCAGCTGAAGCTGAACTTTTCAAATATCTTTAAAAAATATGGAGATATTGGTCAGAGGAAACAAACTTCCAGATTCAATATGATTACAGACTGGAGACCTAATTAGGTTGTACTAAATGGTCATTATATATTCATACTTAAAATTTGCTAAAAAATAAATTTTTTAACTGTTCTCAACACACACACATATACACATGCCTATACACAAAGCATAATGTATAGTGATAGATGTGTCAATTAGTTTAACTGTGACAATAATTTTATAATACATATATATGAACATCAATTATATACCTGACATTAAATTTTTTATAAATTATAGCTGATAAAGATAGGAAAACAAAGGAAACAACAGCTATAGGGTGGATGTGTCCAACGACCAAAGCAGAGCTCATGATAAGGGAAACAAATTCTTTTTAGAGCATATACAGAAGAAGGTCTTTGTGAGATCAAGGGAAAGCCAGGGTACTCACAAACAATAAAGTTCATGAAGAAGTCTATTCATTCCAGGGTTTCCATAACCATGAAGCAAAATCTAATTGTTTTAGAATAATAGAAATGTATTTTATCACAGTTCAGGAAGTCTCAAATTAAGGTGTTAGTAGGAAAATCCCTTTGGGGACTTTGAGAGAGAATTTGCCATGCTTTTTTGGCAAAAGTTGCTAGTAACAACATTATCTTATGGTATTCATTATCTTATGGCAACCTACATCTGATCTGTCTCCCCATCTCACATGGTCCTGACCCTGTGTATCTCTCTGTGAGTTTTGACTAGTGAGTCATACACTGGATTTATAGTTATTTCCAACACAAGGTGATCTCATTGTAACTTTGACACCTGCAAAGATCCTATTTCTAAATGAGGTTAATTTTTTTGTGGACATGGCTTGGGAGCATGCTACTCAGTCTAATGCAGCTTTCTAGCTCTTTGAGTTCTCAAATGAGGGTTATAATTCACCATGAAAATTAAACACATAACGCTTATTCAGGAGTACATTTCTCAACTTGCAATATGTCCAAAGGCAAGTTTCCTCTTTTCTTTTAAAAATGTTCTTCGAGGACAGCATGAGTTTTTCTGCAAACTCTTTATCTTTGGTAACTAACATCTGAGTCTTTTGGGAATTGTTCTATAAATTAGTGATTCTCTGACTTTAAGGGAATTCACAATTACTTGGAGGCTTATTAGAGTGCATATGTGCTGTACCACAGAGGCAGATACCTGTCCTTCTAACAAGTCTCAAGTGGAATTGGTGTGACCTTCTTGATGACGTTTTAAGAACCACTGTCTCGAGTGATCATCAGGCAACAGTAGCTGTCACTAGCAGAAAAGAAGGTCTCTTCACTCACTGCAAGTTTCTTGCTTTCAGCATCATTTTTCTCCAAAGTCAAAGAGAGAAATGGAGGGATATGCCATCTCTAGCTTCTGTTCCATAAGGCGTTTTAGGAATACAGTGCAGTGGGGGAACATCACCTTCTCCATAGTTTGCTTTAATTCATATCTACAAAACATAAGAAGCTCTTTTTTAAAAGTACTGGGTACAATTTTCTGTCTTAAAATATGGAGGACTTTAAGATAATCTTGGTTGAGTGTACAAACATTATGAAACTGTGGACATGTTTTATTCTCTTATTAACTTAAAGATGTGTGTACATGTGTACATCTTTTTTATTATTATTATGTATAAATTTTTTTCTTCTTGTTTATCTTTTTTTATTTAAAAAGTTTTTTCCCATACCCATCACTGCTCCCCTCCTCCTTCCAGTCCTCTCTCAGCTTCCCCCCTACTTCATCCATCATCCATTTCCCCAGGAAGGGTAAGGACTCCCTAGTTGAGTCAGTTCTGTCTGGCATATCCAGTTGAGATAGGCCAGAGTCCCTTTCCCCAGTATCAAGGAATGAGCTCCAAAAAGCCATTTCATGTACCAGAAATAAACTCTGTTTCATTCTACTGCAAGAGGCTCCACAAACTGTCCTTTACATTGGAGAATTTAGGTCCTTTCCATAAAGGTTCAATGATTATTTCAGAGTCATTGAGCTCCCAATAGCTCCAATCAGCAATCTATGGGTCTTCTCCTCCTCATGATCCTGATTCCTTTGCTCATAACTCTCTTCTCTCTTTTCAGCCATACTGGGAGCTTGACTTGGTGCTTAGCTATAGATCTCTGCTTCTGCCTCCATCCATTGTTGGATGAAGGTTCTATAATGACAATTAGTGTGGTCATTCATTTGATTATAGAGAAAGTCCTGTTTAGGCATCCTCTACACTACTGCTTGAGACAACCTGTGGGTTCTTGTTTCCCTAGCACCAGGTTTCCCTCTAACTCCACAACAGCTGCCTCTATCAAGATGTTTACTTTTTGTTCTGTTGCTCCTCCCACTCAACCATCTCCTTCACTCATTATCTCTTTCCACCTCCCCTTGCTCACTCCCCAGTATGATCCCAATTTACTCAGGAGAGCTTCCCTATTTCCCCTTCCCAGGGGGACCTATGGATGTCTCTCTTAAGTTACTCCTGTTACCTAGCTGCTAGGAAGATTGTGGATTGTAGCCTGGTATCCTTTGCTTTATGTCTAATATCTACTTATAATTGAGTACATACCATGTTTATCTTTCTGGGCCTATGTTACCTCACTCACGATGATATTGTCCAGATCCATCTATTTGTCTGAAAATTTTAAGATGTCATTTTTTTTTCTGCTGAGTAGAACTCCATTGTGTAAATGTACCAGTATTTTTTAATCCATTCTTCAGTTGAGAGGCATCGAGGTTGTTTTTATATTTATATTTATATTACAAAGAAGGTTGCCCTTAGGATAAGAATAATGTGCACATATTTAAAAAAAAATTTAGTTTTGGATTGTTGGGATAAATTTTATTTATCTTAAAAGAATATTGCTAAATAAAAGAATACCTTTTAACAATGAGGGAAGAGTTATTGTTTTCCAACTTGTTCACATAAAATATAATACAACATAAACAAAGGCTCATATGGGGAAAGAGAAAGTGCTTTTTAAAAGATAACAGTCTTAAATACAAATGAGGATCATTTGAAGAGTGAAAATTTTAAAAAGGCAATCATTTAACTCTATTTAAGATTTTAATTTGTGCCAATTTGTTGGAGGGTATTTCCCACTTTCTTTTCTATTAGGTTCAGTGTGGCTGAGTTTATGTTGAGGTCTTTGATCCACTTGGATTTGAATTTTGTGCAGGGTGATAGGCTTAAATCTATTTGCAGTTTTCTACACACTTCCATCCAGTTATGCCAAAACCATTTGTTAAAGATATTATCTTTTTTCCATTGAATATTTTGAGCCTTTTTGTCACAGATCAGGTGTTCATAGGTTTTTAGGTTAATGTCAGAGTCTTCAATTCAGTTCCATTGATCCACAAGTCTGTTTTTATGCCAGTACCAAGCTGTTTTTATTACTGTAGCTTTATAGTATAACTTGAGGTCGGGAATGGTGATGCCTCCTTAACTTGATAGAAAAAAAAAGTGGGAAATACCCTTCAATGCATTGGCACAGGTGACCACTTCCTAAATATAACACCAGTAGCATAGACACTAAGAACAACAATCAATAAGTGGGACCTCCTGAAACTGAGAAGCTTCTGTAAAGCCAAAGACACAGTCAATGACAAAAATGACAGCCTACAGAATGGAGAAAATTTTTCACCAACCCTACAAGTGATAGAGGACTGATCTCTAAAATATATAGAGAACTCAAGAAACTAGAGCTCAAAACCTTGAATTACCCAATCATAAAATGGGGTTTAAAACTAAGAAGGGAATTCTCAGCAGCAGAATTACAAATGGCTGAAAGGCACTTGAAAAAGTGCTCAACATCTTTAGCCATCTGAGAAATGCAAATCAAAACAACTTTGAGATACCATCTTACACCTGTCAGATTGGCTAAGGTAAAAGACACAGATGACAGCCTATACTGGAGAGGTTGTGGAGCAAGGGAAACCCTCCTCCACTGTTGGTGGGAGTGTAAGCTTGTTAAGCTTGTTAAGGAATGCAGTATGGTGGTTTCTCAGAAAACAGGGAATCATTCTCCCCAAAGATCCAGCAACACCACTACTGGACATATACCTTAAGGATGCACATTCCCACTCCAAAGGCATTAGCTCAACTATGTTCATAGCAGTATTATTTGTAATAATAAGAACCTGGAAACAACCTAGATGCCCCTCAGCTGAAGAATGGATTAACAAACTGTGGTACATCTACACTATGGAGTACTACTTGGCAGTAAGAAAAAGTGATATCCTAAAATTTGCAGGCAAATGGATGTATTTGGAGAATATCCTCCAGAGCGAGACCCAGAAAGATAAGCAGTGGATATACTCACTCATTAGTGGAATTTAAACAAAAAAGCTAAGCATGTCCAAGCTGCAAACCACAACAACTGAACAGCTTGGGATCTGAAACACCTTGGATAGGCACCTTGGAGCCCATTCCCTCCAGAGGAACACCTGATCCAGTCTTGATGTTGGGATGAGGAAAGCAGATTTGCCTGGAGTGGATGCTAAACTAACCCACCTTTGGACCTTGGGACCTCCTGCTCTTGCTAGGGAGGAGATAAAGTGATGGAGAAAAGAGTGAGTGACTGGGAGGGGTGGGAGGGGGAAGGGAGTTTGAACAAGGGAATACATGGATAAAAAATTATAACTTTATTCATAATAAAAACATTAAAATTTGTTGTGTTGAATAGTAGCAACACAATATTTTCAATGTCTCCCTATACAAATGAAAGTATATAAACATAGTTTAAAATTTGAAGATCTTAAATCTACACTTATAATAACATATAACAAAATAAAAAGACCTGATGAGATGTTGCTCTTAGCATCCTTTCATAATCTTTTCCTCTAACATAGTAAGCATGTTTAACAAAATTGCAATTCTTTTTCCTAGCCCCTATGAAGTTAAACAAGAATGGCTTATTTTCTAAACAGTTAAATCATTAGTATGTGAAGATATTAAAGTAAATTTCGTTTAGAACAGCATTGTAAGAATCCTTCACCTCTTTAGACTCTAATGTGATGCAGAGCAAGCAGTAAATTAAGCATATAATTTAGAAAAGAAAATATGGTTCTTTGCCAGGCTGTCATCATTCTGGAGTATAATCTTGTGTATAACATGTGCTTTAAGCACATAGAAATGCATCCTGAGAGGGCTGTGGCTTTGGAAATGAAGGCTTCCATAAAGTTCATAAGGACTCAATGATGACAGGGTCTCATATTTCATTTCAGTATTTTCAAGGATTTTAGAAAAGCAGAATATTTTTAGAAAAATCTATTTTATCTTTAAAAGCTATGTCCACATCTGAAATTTCCATGATTACATTAACTGGAGTATGCTTGCAAAGTTATATATTGGGCAAAGAAAAATATATTCTTTTCTTTCTAATAATACCTTCTTTATTATCTGATGACATATTCTACAACTCTAAAATTCATTGTACAGTTTATAATTAATATCCAATTCAGGTAGGCAGACAATGATAACATAGTACTTAGCACATTCTATCAAATAATTGTACTTTGTTTTAATATGTTAACATTTAATAAAAAATAATCACCAAAAATTTATACAAAATGTAAGTTGAAGTAAATTTCTACTGAGCAACCATAAAAAAGTAAGATGAATTTATATGCTGTAAATTTTGGAAAATCAAGATCCATCTATAGAGACATCTAAAAAATTGTGGCAAAGTTGTGTGTTTATTTCTGTTATTTATAATACTTGGTTTATTTTTTTTCAAGAAATTACAAGAAGTAAACATTTTTATGACCTTAGAATTTTTCACCACCTTTTCATTGTTTTGTTGTGTTTAATAATCTAAATTTTGTTTTGGAGATTGTATCTGACTTGTTTGACAATAGACCACATGTACCCTAGAAAAGTCATAAATGATGTGGCCCATACAAAATCCTAAACTTCCTTGAAATACTGTGAGAATTTGTTTTATTTTTATTTTTTCAACTCAGTTGGTTCTTAAGAATAAACTGAGTAGATGATAGCATTGTTTTCCAATATCAAAAGGTTGGCCAGGCCTGCTAGAACATTCAACCCATGATTTTGACATGGTCCCAAAATTATCATACATAATAGTTTGCTCTCCAGTGGCTTATCAATTCCTAAAGAAGACACATCCAAAACAAAACAAAATCAGTATCAAATATACATGATAGGGACATTTTATAGGGAAAGTTATATAAAACTCCATCAAAGGAACAGAAAGAAGAGTTAGAGAGGGCAAGGGCAGATGGCAGTGGATGGCACCATCAGAAGCATTAACAATGAAAATCAGAGCCCATTAGAGGCTCTTCAGTCATTTTCTGAGATGGGCATCTTTATATTATAATCAACAGTTATAAAATAGGTAACAGTTTTAAGGGCTGTATTTTAATGGCTTTCTTGCATGTTTTGTGTCATGGTGTTTATAATGACAGAAAACATGAAACATTAATCTTAACTTATTAGGAGAGATGTAAATGAAGGATGAGGAAGATGAGGAAACTCATCTCTGAGAGGAACCGTCCTCACCAAAGGCCTCAGCAAAGCAGGCAATTCTTTGTTCTGACTCAGGTAGACTTGCAATTGGGAAGGAAAGAGGAAAATTTTAATTTCTGTTTCAGTCAAATGTAGTATTTAGACAACATCATATTTACTCATCTCTATTATAAAATCCTAGATACATTCATGATCATTCCATTTAGGGGGACAGTTACCTCTTTCCTCTGAATGGCCACTGGTTCTCTTTGCAGTGCTAGTTTTAATCTTTTATCTAAATCATGTAAACATAGTACTTCATAAACATATCCTAAGTTCACTTTTCAGATTTTTTAAAAGACTACACCACACACACAAACACACACACACACACAGACACACACACACACACACAATTTAAATGTCAATTGTGGTTTGTGGAATCCATTGATTCTCTACTTCCACCCTTGTCTTATCTACAGAACCTGACTCTGCTACTTACCCTGAAATGTAAGAAAAACAATTAAAGAATTGTGGGTCTTAAGTTTTAAATAACTTTGAAGCAATTATTTTATTTCCTTTTAGTATTATTTCTAATTACTTTAAAAATGCTATGCCCTAATTATTTTCATTTTTTTTCTTCACTCTTGCTTTCCACGAGTAAACTAGAAAAATTGGGCTTTGAAGACACAGTGTTTCTGAATTATACTCACTAGAACCTAAAGCTATTAAATGTTTTGAATTAAATCTCACAGTATTGCCTATCTCTACTGGTGACAGAGTTGCCATGTTCCAGTATTAAAAATGGCTATGAATAGCTTATGTCCTGAGAACTGGATGACAAGCAGTCTGTCTTGATCATAGCCATCAGAGATCTCCAACATGAGTCTGAGTGTGGCCAGTCTTAGCATGACCTTTTCCTTTCCCAATCTGTCTTCCTATTCCTCAGTGATGACGCACATATTCATTCTCAAGACAAATGTACTTTTCTATTCCTTCTGCATCTCTAAGATATTTGCATGATTTGACCCTTGACCTTATTTAGGTCTCTGCTCAAATATCACCTTATAACAAAGACATCTTTCTGACTGCTCTCTATATAAGTGTGTCTCTTTTCTCTCTCCAGCTGGCCTCAGTTGCTTCCCCCCTTTCCATCATTTTATATCTTATGGTCATTGTGTGTTGTCTTGTACATTTACTTCTTTGCATTTGCTGTTTTTCACTGCTGAGAAGCATATGCAATTTTTAAAATCAAGGTCTCTGTCTAGCTCCTGGCTGTGGACTCTGTACAGAGTGGAGCATGGCACCTAACTAGTTCTTTGTAAAAAATTAGTTAATTTATTAAATAATTTTAAAACTGAAACAAGAGACTGAATGTACGATGACACAATGACCTATAACTGGGAAACTTGATACTTATGTGTGAACTGATTGATTTTTAATATTGTCACAAGTGCATGAGTTGATATAGTTTGATCCACAGCAGGTATTCTGAAAGATGGTAGAAAATTTAAGAGTTAAAGTCTGTATCAAGGAAGGAAGTCATTACATGTGCCTTTGAAAGGAATCATAGAAATTACAAACAAACTAGGATGCATTTCATGAGCTTAAGAAAACAAAAATAAGCCAAACTCTAACTCAGTGGATGGAAAATATCTAATAGCCAGTGTAGTAATTAATGACATGCAAACAAAAGAACAATACATAGAATCAATGAGTTCAGAGTTCCTATAGCAGATAATCAACATAGTTAAGTCATTTATAATATAAACAAAATGAGTAGATCCAAAATAACAAATAAAAAATGAAACAACACAACAGACACTAATTAAATTCATAGGATAATTAGGACACACTTTGGAAACCTGTATTCCAATAAATTAGAAAAAAGACACAAATAAATTTCTAGATTCATATAAAATTAAATAGATCTATAACAAGTAGAAAAATCAAAGCAGTGATGTTGGTTGTTTTCACTCTTTACTCTTTGTTCTTTACCCTTTGGGGACCCACCACCCAGCTCCTAAATAAATCACACATGGAGTCTTATTCTTACTTATGAATGTTTGACTCTAGCTTGGATTGTTGCTAGCCAGCTTTTCTTAATTTATGTAGCCTATCATTTGCCTCTGGACTTTCACCTTTCTCTATTTCTGTACATCTTCCATTACTTCTTACTCGGTGTCTGGCTGTGCAGCTGAGTGGCTGGTCTTGAGGGTCCTTCTTCTTCTTCTTTCTCTAAGATTCTCCTTCTGTTTATTTGCTCAGTAAGCCCTGCCTATTTTTTCTACTACTTTGCTATTGCCTGTTTGGTTCTTTATTAAACTATCAGGTGTTTTAGACATGCAAAGTAACACAGCTTCATAGAGTTGAACAAATGCAATGTAAAAGAATGCAATACATCTTTGCATCACTAAACAAATGTTTCACAGCATAAGCAAATGTAACACATCTTAAAATAATACTCTACAACACAGTGACAGTCTCCAGGTAAGAAAAATTAAGCCCCATATGGATTCATTGTTGATTTCCATGATACCTTACAAAAGAACTAATACTAATGCTCTTTAAACTACTAAAACAGAAATGGGTAAATGTTGTCAATTTCAAATTTCATAAAGGAAGTATTACCCTAATACTGCAAATAAATAGACAAAACAAACACAAAAGTATTAAAATTATAGCCCACTATCTCTAATGAACATTGATGCAAAGAATCTCAATTAAATGCATAAGAATGTAATTCAACTACACATCAAAAATATCATTCATGACCATCAAGTCAGTTTCATTCCATGGATACAAACATAGTTTAATATATGCAAAATAGCAAGTGTAATATATCACACCGATAGATAAAGGGAGAAATCACATGACAATAGCAATAGATGCAAAAAAGCCCCCTTGATAGGGTCAAACATTCCTTCATAAGGAAAGTACAGAAGCAACCAGACATTGCAATAATTCGTTTTAGAGAAATCGTTTTTTTCTGACTAATCATTATCCAACATTGTACTAAGTGTGGAAAACTCAGAGTATGTTCACTAAAATCAGGAACAAGAGGGCTGGCTTTCCCCAATCTTATTCAATACAGTACTGGTAACCTTCTCTAAAAAACAAACAGGAGCTGGAGAGATGGCTCAGCGGTTAAGAGCACTGAGTGTTTTTCCGGAGGACCTGAGTTTGAGTCCCAGCATTCACATGGCAGCTAACAACTGTCTGTAATTCCAAGATCTGACACCCTTACACAGTTATACATGCAGGCAAAACACCAATTCACATAAAATAAAAAATTAAATATTAAAAAAAACAAAAACCAAACCAAAAAAAAAATCCGATCAAGAAAAGAAATAAAAGAGATACAAAATAAAAGAAGTCAAACTATTTTTATTTGCCAACAACATAATTCTGTATGTAAGACAGCCTAAAGATTCCACCGGAAAACTCTTAGAAGTATAAAACATTTTCAGAAAAGTACAGGACACAAAATCAACAGTATTAGAAGTAATAGAAAATTTTATTTACAATAGCTTAAAAACAAGTTTTTAAAAACCTAGAGATAAACCTAACAAAGGAGGTGAAAGACATTTACAATAAAAATTTTAGAACTCTGAAAAAGAAATTATAAATCATCATGCTAATGGATAAACATAATTAATATTATAAAAATAGCTATATTACTAATCAGAATCTACAGATACAATTTGATCCTCACATTCTAGCCACATCTGTCACAAAAATTAAAATTAACTAATCTATATTCTTTCATATGTAAGCATAAAGACCCTAGCAAAGAACAATGTGGTTGTTATCCCAAATATATATTCTCTCTCTCTCTCACAACCACACGCACACCCACATGCACACGCACGCGCACACACACACACACACACACACACACACACACACACGCACTTCTAAGGGAGGTTTTGTGTGAGTGACCACCTAGTTTGGTTCTTGTGACTGGTATATTGCACCTGGCATATGTTAAAATTCATGTTCACAAAGCTAAATCAGGATATTCAGTAGCCATCTATTCAGTAACAGATTTTCACCTTTGCCATCTAAGCTCAGTACCATGGCTTTTTTGAAGTAATTTTTCACATGTTGAAATTTTCTGAATGTCTCTTCAAATGAATAACACAAGAGTGCTTCATTTTGTGACTAAAAAAAAAAAAAAAAAAAAAAAAAATGGCAAACAGTTCTCTCAAGGGAAACAGTCAGAGCCCAGTGCACTTTAAACATAATAATGATGTCTTTTGTAAATGCATCCAGCATAAGATAAGGCAGCCTGTAATTTTCATTGAGTAGGGTCTTCTGCTTACAGGTCAGTGCTCAAAGCAATTCTTGCTTTATAAGAGTTCTCACAGGAAGTTAGACAGTGGCACAGTTTTGTAATTGTTTGGCTGGTTGCAGCTTAAAGCAAAATCTTCAGAAAGACCAATTTTTGTACTTCATGGATTTTTTTTTTTTTCTGCTGGATTTGGGTAGCTGGGGAGGGAGCAAAGGCAAAATGTCATTTGATTGAGGCTCCCTGGCATGAAGAATAAGAAATCTAATCATTAAAATATATACATAAGCCAAATTTATAGTTCCTTTTAATGCTAACACTTGCTAGGCTGAGACAGGAGAATCACAAGTTCAAAGCCATGGTGAAACCCCACCAAAATCAATCAATGCATACTGCATACTATCATAATTTAAAAATACAATTCCATATGTGTGTGTGTGTATGTGTGTGTGTGAGAGAGAGAGACAGAGACAGAGAGAGAGAGACAGAGAGAGAGACAGAGACAGAGAGACAGAGACAGAGAGAGAGAGAGAAAGAGAGAGAGAGAGTTTGGAAATGGGGTAATACTAGGACCAGGGAGGCTCTTAGCTCCCTAAAAGAACTCAGCCAATGAATACTAGAAATGTGATTAGCAATATAAAGCCTACTGTTTTGTAACAAATATACATAACAGCCATTCATGTCCCTTGTTCAGCCTCATGCTCAGCTCCTGTCAAACCAAAATTTAAATCTGCTTGATTTTTGCTATTCTGGGTTTTCAGTACTCTTATTATAAGGTAAGAATAATTTTTTCTCACTTTAAACACACATATACACAAACAGAAGTGGAGAGGAATACATACATATGTATGTATTTTGTTTTCAAGTTGAGCCAAAGGGACATAAAGATTATAATGGTGAATGCCTGAAGTCCCAGTACACAAAATGTTGAGGCAGGAGGATCAGGAGTTCAAGACCATCCTATCTCACACGTTAAGTTTAAGACAAGCCGACTACACAGGCCTATTGAGTCCACAGCACATATTAATTTATGTTACAATTATGCTCTGTACACAATTGTAAACAACATCATAGTAACAAATTTGTAATAAAGAAATTGGAACAAAACAATGATTTGTAATCGCTGGGAATATTCCCCTCTCCCTTAGTGACACACATTTTACCTATCAAAAGTCTCTTCAGCTGTCTTGGAAGGTTGATAACTTTGAGTTTACGACATAATGTGAGAGGCATTGATTACTCAATTGATATTGAGCCCTTTGGAGGAAATTAAACTGATGATACAGATAAGCTCAGTTGCCTCTCTCTACACTCACAGAGTTAGAAAGGCTCCAAGCATGCATCCTGCATCCTTGGTCATTGAAATGCATCCCCCAGTGTCTTTTCTCATGAATTGTCAAGGCCTTATTAATGCAGAGTTAGAAAGCACTCACTGGACAGTAATGCCTACTGACATCTGAACTGGGCAGGAGAGATTCTTGTCTAGTAGAACTTGTGATATATTAGTACAGACTTGCTCGTAGCTGTGTCTCAGAACATAAAAAAGGTTGACAGACATTTCTTGATTTGTATAAAGCAGGTGGTTTAAGAAATTAATTGCAGCATAACGGAAGGAAAGCGTTAGTAAGGTGAAAAAAAAATGCATGTTGTTCCAGCATTGGGATAATTGGGCAAACTTTATCTACTATAAACAAAGCCATGGATCCTCATTGTAGAATCAACTTAGGATAAACTATACTCCCACTGTTAGTTGGAGGGAAATCTGTGATTTTCTTATTAAGACACAGGAAAGGCATTTTAGAAAGTATTTGGTCACCTTTTATACTCTGTAAGCAATTGACAGGAGAGTTCCATTTTGTGGAGTTTTCTGGCAGCTGGTACTACAGAGCTGGACTTTCCATTGACTTTAATCAGTAAATTCAGAATAAGTACATGCACACAGTGCTTAGAGAAAGCTCTGCATACTTGGGAGTCTGGTGGCATGCTGAGAGAGTGTTGGCACCAGAGGAAACTGACCCTAAAGAGTATTTACTTACTCAGTAATCTACAAGAAAACAAAATGCATTTTCTTTATTTTACTGTAGAATGATAATATTAATAACTAATAATCATGGGTTGCACAGTGAATTGAGCAAACTACATCAAACTCTGCCGGTTTCCATTCATAACAAAGTCCTTAAACTTTATATCACAACTCATTAATTTTACATATTAATATATATTTAATATATATTAATTGTATTATTATATTTTATGTAATTAATGAGTTGAGCAAACATTTTAATTGAATTTAGGGAGAGCTTCGGCATCCGAACTTGGCATCCGAACTTGTATATATGACACCTTGTCATATACATTCCTAAATAACAAATAAGAGGCTCATTGTTGACTATTCCAGGTTTACATACTACGGTGAAAATAAATTCATCTTATTTGTTTATTGCTGTGTATTCTACGTTTTAACCAATTAACATTTCTTTCCTGTTAATCATTTCGGTACTGTTTCAGTTAATCATATAACAGAAAAAAGTTACAAAAAATTTGCTATCCTGCCAATGACCTTTTTCTTTCAATCACATCTGATTTCCACAAACACTTGTAGGGAATACTGCTAAACAAATATGGCTACCCCCAATTATACCTGCCACTTGTTGGGAACACACTTTTGGGCAAATCTTTCCTGAAATTTCTGCTACAATCTGGGGTAACATGGCTAGTGTAAACTGCACAAACTCCATCTGAAAGCCTTTTAAGCAATGGGCATTCACTGACTATTTTATCTGCTGCAGATCTCCAGAGGTCCTCCCAAGTCCAAGAAGTCTTTCTTCCCAGCAGAGACTGAGCAGATATCACCACCAGCAACAGCACTAATACCATAGCCAAATGCATGGAAAAGCATACTTCTTCATTTACTGGATTCTCAAGTGTTGTGGAAATGATTGTCTTGAAAAGATAATTTTCTATATGAGATACAAATGTCAATGTAGTTATATATCATACAGTCTAATTACATACACTCTGACAGAAAGTCCTGATATAATACTAAATGTAAACTTTACTTTCTGTAAAAGGATTAAAATTATATGGAGAATTCCATTGAGATTGTGTTCCTTTACTTTCATTCTAGTTGTTTTATGATCTAAGAGTAGTTTACAGTATTTTTCTTTACTGCCTCAAGCATCATGCTGTCTCCTGTGTGAAGGGATAAGACTCTTTGAAGCCAAATCCTCTTACTACTGAATGATATTGTAAACATAAGCAAGATACAAGAAGAATTCTATCATCACAAAAGTATCCTATTAAATCGTTGACTTAGGACAGAAAATATAGATGAAGAACCAAGACACATTATGAATTTAAGCAGATTTCAGTTTAGGATGACTTCTAAGAAAAGCCACAATCTTGCTGCACTCTTGATTCATTTCTGCTGTCCATGATGTCAGCGGGGATGAGTGCTACATTATCTGTAGCTGACAAATACTAATGCCGGAAGGAAATAATTTCTACTTGGCACAGTCATTATTTTCTTATATTTACACATAGGATGAGCTTTTTAACTGAATCTATTAGTTCTGCAAGCCACCTTTTACAGTTAACAGCTGGTCATGTAGTTTCATGTAAATAGGGCTCCTTCCTTCTACATAATTCCCATATGATTGCTATAGTGAAAGTTAATTTTTCTCATTTTCTGGGTTTCTAGATGTCTACTGGTTCTGCCACAAGATTGATGGAGACTTTCAGTGAATAAAATATTACATTCTAAGTATTCCTTTGTACTTATGCAACTAACTCACACACATATACTTTTGTGTTACATTTCAATCTTTTAGGACTTTCCCATCTCATTATCAATTATCTATGTCCTTTAAATATAAGGATAACTGATGATAAAATGAAAAAGTTCATATATTCATCAGTGGTATGTTTGTCTTAATAAAAGCTTATTTAGGGCTTATCCATTTCAAGAATGTGCACTGCAAACTCCATATCCTGTATTTCACTATGCAGCGGGTAGCTACACTGCTGGGCAATGCATCATTTTCTTTGCTCATCTTTTGGATGATTTTTCACACATGTGGTTGTGATCAGGAGGTGAGGTAGGTAGAGTACCTGTGGATAGCTTTTCTTCAGAAGAGCAAATGCTGTATGCTCACAATATTTCATGACCTTTCTAGCTGCCTAAATTCATGCTCTGCATTTGATTACTATCTGCAAAAGAAACAAATTTCTCAGAAATCCCTTTGTTATCAATATATTTCATAGGATAAATAATGCATTATATGTGTGCTGGTTTATAGTTCTATATTTCTTGTAATTCTGGAACTGTATGTGGAAATTGAAGGATCTGACAGAAAATCTTTACAAAAATTTAGTGGAGGGCTAAGTCCTGCATTCAATACTTGGTAGCCTTGAATGTGTAGAAAACATTCCAAATTTCAAATTTTTGAAATTATTTATTTTTGTTTTAGGGAATGTGAGTGCTTGCACTCATTTATGTGTACCATGTGCATCTGTTCCTCTCAGGAGCCAGAAAAGGGAGTCTGATGCTATGAACCTGGAGCTACATGTGGTTGTGAGCTGAGAACTAAATCTGGGTTCTCAGCAAAAAAAATCAGTGCTCTTAACACTGAGACAGATCTCTAGGTCCTGCCATTGCATTGCACATAAAATGAATATGCTGATAGCATTATCAAGCATTTTAAGTAAAGTAAGATAATATATTCATACTACTTACAGGAAACCAGAGAGGCCCCATGTAATCAGGAACAGACTGGAAATTTGGTTAAGTTGTACTTAAGGAGGTCCTTTTACCATTATAACTAAAGTCAAGCAATTAAATAGATCCTTCATAAAACTTCATCAAGAAAAGGTGATTATTATAAACAGGAAAGGTTGTGGAGAAAAAAAGTAATATAAACTGATTTATGTCTCTAAGCCACCAGGTTTGATGAAATCTCATGTTGTCTTTTTATTTTATCCCACCTGGATGTCCCAGTCACTCTGTATGTGCTGCTTGTCACTCAGGAACCATATTGGTTATCAGATAAACTACCAGGATATTGCCATGTTTGTAATCAGTTAATTCTTAGACTACTTAATATAGTTCACAGCACAAGTGACATGATATTGACAATCTGAATATGTTAAGAATATGCCATAACTTGCTGAGATGGTAAAGCTCTAGGTAATCCAGTTCTATGAGATAAGTTATGAATAATGGAAGAAATATCTGGTTTATGCAAACATTGCAGACAGAAAAGGTAAAGACCACAGTATACAAAAGGTTAATTATGACAGAGAAAACATTACATATTATCACAGATATGAATATAGAGAAAAAAGTACAGTGGGCAATTTCATTTACCTAATGAGACATTCGAATACATCTTAAGTAAAGGTCACTAAAATGAGTTCGTAAATCAGATTATTATTCCACACATCTGATATAACCATTTACATTGACAGATAATTGTATTAGTATAGTAGAACTACATTCTGTTACATTGTAAATAATTGTCCCACTTACTGATTTAATAAAACTGCTGATTGGCCAAAGGCAGACAGGAAGTGTGGGTGGAGCTACAAGAATAAGAAAACTCTAGGAACAGGAAGAGCAGAGCAGAGAAGCCACAGAGACACCATGGAGACACCATGATGAGACACCAGCAGATGCAGAGAAAAGAAGTTGAAATGCTGTTCTGAGAAAAGGTACCAAACCATATGGTTAAACAAGGTAAGAATCATGGGTTAATTTAAGAGCAAGAGCTAGCTAGCAATATGCCAGAGACATAGGCTGATCAACATAAAATTAATACAAGAGTCTGTATGTTTCTGTGGGACTGTGGGTCTGCAGGTCTGGGCTACAGGCTGGACAGGCCAGAAACTTCCTAATACATATTAGTTATTTTAAAGTCAATGTGGCCAAACACCTAGAGGAATAACTCTAAAAAGAGTATGCTTATAGTTTCAATCATGTCAGGCCCCCATAGTTCAGGAGATTGAGAGAGAGAATGGTTAACATCAAGATGGTGGCCACAGAGGAAGTGGCATGAAAGATAAGACTAGGGTAAGAAAGCACACACAAGAGAGATGCCATTCCCAGGGTATACTTCCTCCAAATTAGTTCTATTGCCCCCTTTTTAACACTTCTCCATAAAACTGTAATATTCTGAAGCCTTCAGGAACTAAATAATGCATTTCCAGGGACCTTGTCATCTAATGGCCTGGGAAACACCATTAAAGACACACAACCATAGGTGTGCTCCTTTAGTCTTGCATGACTTAATCTAATCAAATTGACCATTGAGACACTCACAGACAGAGTAAAAATGAACCAGACTAGTGTTGAAAGGAAGATAGGACTTGTTAGGGCTCCATCTACATGGCACAGACTAGGGAGTTCATGACATAGAAAGGCAACTGAATGACTATTTTTGCAGCATTGCACAATAACTCAGTCTTACTTTAATGGTGTAATGAATATAAAAAAATTGAAGAAATTAAACCTGAAACAAGCCTATCAGAAATAGGAATGTTGGAAACCATTATGTGGAAATGCATCCATCTTATTAATATGGTTCAAGCCATAAAAATGGAAAAATATGTAGAAATTATAGAAAGATGTGGTACATATAGAAGACAGAAAGTTAGCTTACTATACAATGGATAATATGGTTTTTTTTGTAGGAAATAATAAATTACCCATCACATGAGATTGTCAAAGTAAGGTGAAAAGGAAACTTGGTGTCCATTTTAAATGGGGTTAAAATATAATAATTTTAAGGCATTATTAAATCTGAGAATCTATGCCTAGGAGACTTACTGTTATATTATTAACATTTAGCATAGCTGGAGACATAAGCTTATAAACGATGGTTACAGCATGGATATTTGTTCAAAATAAAATACAATTAAATATAAGAAAAGATACAGAGGAAGCAAATGTTTTGTTTTATATTTTCTTTCAACATTAATTTGGTGTTTTTATTGAATTATATTTAAATGAATGTGTTATATAAATTATGATAGACATGAATGTAATAACTCTCTGAGGCACAGAGTATTTTCTCATGATAGATTTTCTTACACAGAATACACGACACATTGACACCACAGCACAGATTTTGAGCTTCAGGTAGATTTACTGGTATTTTACACACTTTTCCTCTACTGCCTGGAAGAATATTTCCCCAGAGATTCTCTTATAAAAGTCATATTTTCATAACAGAAATATACATTGCCCACCTCATGGTTTTTAACAGTTACATAAGTTATGTTTCAAACATAGTTGTTACTTTGAATATTCATCAGACAATATGAGTAGATATAAGAGAACTCATACCAATGGATGACACTGTAAAAAAGGAAACACATAGAGAACATCTTTAAACAAATTCTAAAATAATTTTTGGAAAATTTCTCAAAATTCCAATTGTTCATAACAAGGGAAATTCCAAGTGTTCATAACAAGGAAGATAGGATGATGGAGTACATAGTATTGCATTATATCACTACTATTATAAAATACATTGTTTTTAATAGCTCAAGGTCAGCTGTTATATGAAGTTTCTGGCTTGGACTATTTGGCCTAGCTCTGCTGTATCCTATTGGACCCATTCACAGCCCACTGTTGCTTAGTCCCTAATAATCACACAGGAGCTTACATTAATTTTATGCTGAAGAGCCTATGGCCCAGGCATATAACTTGCTAACTCGTAACTCTTAAACTAACCCATGATTTTGATTTTTAACTTGTTTAGCCAGGCAACTTGGTGCCTTTTCTCATAGCAGCATTTCAACTTCTTTCCTCTTTTTCCACTGGCATCTCTGTCTCTGACTCTTCCTGATCCAGAGTTTTGTTAGTCTGATAGTCCCACCCATCCTTCCTGTCTACCCTCTGGCCAATCAATGTTTTATTAAACCAGTATGAGGGACAAATACTTACAATGTACCAGAGCATAATCCCCAGCAGTCAGTTGTTTCAGTTTGACTTGGGCCTCCAGCTCACTGTAGAGAAACACTGTTATTTACTCACCTTTATTTTTTACAGATAAATCATAGAAGAGAAAAATGAAGGAACATTCACTTTTCTAAATAACAAATTATTTGTTTCAAAAGCGAATGAATTCCTTAATTAAGTTTTGAAATGTTGATAAAAATAGGTGTTGATTTTTTCTGAAGCAATTCTGTGCCCATTTTTAAGTGTGGGCTTATGTCTGGACCTGTGTTCATTTAGGTGTGAGTTTATGTATTCAGTAAGTGAGTGTGTCTGTGCACAGGTGTGTAGAGGCCAAAGTCAGGTAGGTGTCTTATTCAATCATTTTCCATTTTCCTTTTGAGACAAGGTCGCTTTCTGAACTTGGACCTTGATAAAATAGCTAGACTAGAAAGTAAGCAAACCCCAGGGACTCTCCTATCTCTGCTTCCCCAGTTCTGGGTTTAAAGGTATGTGCTGAAATACTCAGCTTTTTACAATTTTGGGGAACCAAACTTAGGTCCCCATGCTTGTATCGCAAGTACTTTACAGATTTATCCATTTCTTCAGCATCAATTTGTAATTTAAAAATTTATATAGGCATAGGACTATCCCAAGTGTGGTGATAATTAACTAACTACCCCATCAACATCAATTCCTAACTCTGTACTTGTGACTGGATTAGAAAGAGAGCTGCCATAACCCCAGACACTTCTTTAGCAGCTGTAAACATCAGTAGCATAAATGATCCTTAGAAAGAACCTTGGATTCTACCTTTGCATCTGGGTGTGTGTTAAGCTGGTATACTTTGACTGAGTAAACTGGACTTTGTCATAAATGAGTAACCATGTAGGCATCAATGAATAGACATTAGATCAAGAAAATGTTCAGTTCAAAAAGAAGTAAAATGATACATGAGAGAAAATTTGCCATCACAGAACAGACCCAGGTCTATACAATTTCCTTGACTTTCATCAGCTTCCATTCAGGGATTTGGGGAATATTAGTAACAACATAACCATGTTAGCAATTGAAATCCCATTTCAGGCCTACATTGTGGGGTATCAGTGGTAAATTACTATGATAAAAGTGATTTTGCAGAGTTTTAGAATTCTGCTACCAGAGACACTTTCTAAAATATAAGGCAAAAATAATGAATAGAAATTACTGAATGGCAGCAAAAATGGAGCAATTTCCTACATTCCTAGAGAGTTCTTTTTCCACCTACCATCCCCAGCTTTGCCGGAAATTGTTGATAGCTGAATTCAGGAAGGTCCACTGATTTCATTTTCCTCTCCTAACCCTACCATTTTCTACCTCCTCCCTCTGGCTTCTTACTGTTCTCTAGGGGGCAGAATTCTAGGGTAATCTTAATTCCAAGAGAAAAGCAATAATTAGGATTATTTACATTCTATTCCCAATCTACTGCCAAGATTTGCGAACATTTTTACTTCAGTTGCCCACTGAAGTCACTGTTCCTAAGTCATTGCTCCTCCATCAACACCATCATCTACTTTCGTCTAGACATTTCAAGTGCCATATTATTTATTATTCCTTATTGAACCTTAGAATATTCCTTCAACTATCTTTTAAAACCTTTGTACACTGTTTGAATCTTGCCATGGATGTCGTTAGGGTTTAGAGGGCCAGCCTCACATATCAGAAGTTCTAGGTTCAGTCTCCTTCCTTAAATGGGGTTTTGGATGCACATAGGCTTTGTAACCTGAATGATTCGTATCCTTACTTCTGACTGTCTGAAATCCAAATTGAATAATTAAGATCTATCTCAAAACAAAAAAAGAAAAGTTAGAACATATTTTAAAACTATTTCCTTATGTCCCTCTAATCTGTACTAACTGAAATAATTCCTGTTGAAAGAGTATTTCTTAATCCTGGCCATAGAAAAATATCCAATGTACTGCTGAGTGTGCCTTCCAGGCCCTTTTTATCAAAAAAAAAAGTTATGGGAAAAAGGAATGAATGAATGACCTAACTATGTAATTAACTAACTCAAAAATTTTGGATAACATATACCATAAGTTATGCAATTTACTATGTTTCCTGGCTTAAATACCCATTAGTCTCTTTCTTCATTTAATATGGTCTTTTGCTTGACTCAACTGGAGACTGGACTACTGGTGTGAGATCAGGTACATGCTCCTCCTGGTGTATTGTCATTAGTGCTCTTCAGTATCACCTTTTTTCTATGAGTTTTGACTTTCACATATTTACTATTATTTTTCTTGTCCGACATTTCCACCTTATCTCCATTCTTCCTCTCCAACTGCAGGGCTTTTATTTTATACCATTGAAGTTACACAAAGAGAGTTGCAGACCAGCAGGAATGATGCCTAGGGCAGGCTTCACCAATAACACCCTCCATTGGACCCCGCAATCTACAAGTCTCACTTCCTCCCCACTAAAACCTCATCCCCCTGAAACCTCAGCATCTCCTTTAGACACAGAATCTGAAAGCTCCTATTGGATCAAGGGCACTGATTGGACCAAGAGACAATCTCTGAGACACAAAACCCACCATCTTTGACTAGGCAAAAGTGCCAACTGGACCAAGTGTGGCTGCCTGAGATACACACATAGCCAGAACAAATTAGACCAAGAATAGCTCATTGAGACACAGACACAGCTTTCCCCAACTGGAGGAAGAGATAGATAGACATCAGTACAAGAATACCTACAACAATATAAAGGGAAATATGGCAAGGCTAGAAGCTAGTAGTTCTACAACAGGAAGATCTGAACATTATGATGCAGAAGAAGCAAAGAAAAAAATTTAAAATAACTTTATGAAGATGGTAGAAGCTTTTAAATAAAAAATTCTCTTAAAGAAATCGAGGAAAAGATAAATGAGAAGTTGGCAGAAATCAACAAATTCCCAAATGAAAACCAAGAAATGTTCATAGCAGCATTATTTGTAATAGCAAGAACCTAGATGTCCCTGAACTGAAGAATGGATTAACAAACTGTGGTACATCTACACAATAGAATACTACTCAGCAGTAAGAAAAAATGATATCCTAAAATTTGCAGGCAAATGGATGGATCTGGAGAATATCCTCCTGAGCGAGGTATCACAAACTCAGAAAGATAAGCAGGAGATGTACTCACTCATTAGTGGTCTCTAAACAAACAAACAAGAAAAAAAGCAAAGCATGCCCAAGCTGCAAACCACAACCACTAAACAGCTTGGGATCTGAAACACCCTGGACTGACCCTTCGGATCCCACTCCACCTAGAGGAACACCTGACTCATTCTTGAGGGGGGGGGCAAAACTGGATCTGCCAGGAGGGGAGACTGAACTAAGCAATATTGGGTCAGTGGGACCATGGGACTGTCTGCTGCCTGCCCAGGGAGGGGATGGGGAGTTGTGGAGAAGAAAAATGACCTGATGTGGCGGGAGGGGGAAGGCACCTTGAATAAGAATATACAGGGATAGAAAAAAAATCCAGAGGGAAAGCTGAACACAAAGTAATTTTATGGGTAGCAAATTATTTGCATTATCACCCTTGATAAATCATGCTTATGATTTTTATTTTCTTTATAGTTATTGTTAACTTATCAGCATTTTAAATTCAATTTACTGTTTTTATTTATAAATACAAAATAAATAAAGAAAAAAAGCAATAAAAAAGATGAAACAAGCAGTTCAACACTTGAAAATTGAAATAAAAATAGTAAAAATGCTACAAATGGAAAATATGACTACACAAACAGGAACGACAGATGCAAGGAAAACCAACAGAATACAAGAGATGGAAGACAGAATATTGGTGTGGAAGATACAATAGAGGAAAGAGATTCATCCGCCAAAGAAAATACTGAAGCAAAAATAAATAAATAAAATAGCAGGAAATCTGGAACACCATGAAAAGATAAAACCTAAGAATAATAGGAA
Organism: Sigmodon hispidus; assembly: GCA_004025045.1. Classification (NCBI taxonomy): domain Eukaryota; kingdom Metazoa; phylum Chordata; class Mammalia; order Rodentia; family Cricetidae; genus Sigmodon; species Sigmodon hispidus. The sequence goes on along the minus strand of PVIH01000350.1, from coordinate 352,940 downwards.
TAGAAGGCAAAGACTACCTGCCCAAAGGCACAGAAAATAAATTCAACAAAAACATAGAAAAAAAACTTTTGCAACCTAAAGAAAGAAATGTCTATGAAGATACAAGATTACCAAAAACATTATATAGAGAGACCTCTCCAAAAAAGTTCACTGACCACATAATAATCAAACCCTCAGACATACAGAATAAAGAAATAATATTAAGAGTTGTAAAAGAAAAAGATCAACAATTCATAAAGACAACCAATCTGAATAACACCCAACTTCTCAATGAAAACTATGAAAACCAGAAGGTCCTCTACAGACGTTATGCCAACACTAAGAGATCACAGATGCAAACCCAGACTACTAAACCCAGCAAAATTCTAAATCACTATAAACTGAGTAAACAAGTTATTACATGACAAAATCAGATTTAAGCAATACTTCTCTACAAATCCACCCCTGCAGAAAGTACTAGAATGAAAACTCCAACCTAAGGAAGCTCGATGCACTCACAAAAACACAAGCAATAGATCATCCCGCAGAAGAAAAACCCAAAGAAGGGAAACACACACACACACTACCATCAAAAAATAACAGGAATCAACAATCATTGGTCATTAACAGCTTTTATTATCAATGGACCCAATTCCCCTATAAAAAGATAGAAGCTAACAGAATAGATATGAAAACAGGACCCACCCTTCTACTGCATACAAGAATTCAACTTCAGAGTAAAGGGTTGGGGAAAGATTTTTCAATCCAATAGACTTAAGAAGAAATCGGGTATAGGTATTCTAATATCTAACAAAACAGACTTCAAAATAAAATCAATCAAAAGATATTAGAAAGGACATTACATATTTATCAGATGAAAAATCCATTAAGATGAAGTCACAATACTGAACATTTATGCTCCAAATACAAGGGCACCCACTTAAAAGAAGCATTACTAGATCTTAAATTGCACATCTAATCCCACACCCTAATAGTGCAAGACTTCAACACCCCACTGTAACCAATGGACAGTTATGACAAACAGAAAATTGATAGAAAAATAAGGAATCTAACAAATGTTATGACTCAAAAGCACTTAATATGTATACATATATACATATATATGTATATATATATATATATAAAACATTTTAACACCCAAACAAAAGAATATATCTTCTTCTCAGCACTCCATGGGACTTTCTCTAAAACTGACCACATACTCCATCATAAGATAAATATTAATTGATATGTAATATTAAAATAACCCCTTGTATCCCATCAGACTACCCTGGCCTAAAGTTAAAGTTTAACAACAACACAAACTACAGAAAGACTTCATGGAAACTGAACAACTCCCAACAAAACCACCTCCAGGAAAAGGAAGAAATAAAAAACAAGTTAACGTCTTCCTAGGATTCAATGAAAATGAATTTATAACATACTCAAACTTTTGGGACACAATAAAAGCACTGTGAAGAGGAAAGTTCGTAGCACTAAGTGCCTACATAAAAAACAAATTACAGAAATCTCATGTAAGTGACTTAAGAGTTCCACTGAAAGCTCTAGAAGGAAAAGGATGCAAACTCATCCAGGAAGAGTAGATGGAGGACATAATCAAACATAGGGCTGAAATAAATGAAACGGAAACAAAGAGAAAAATACAAAGAATCAATAAAACAAAGAGTGGGTTGAGAAAAATCAACAAGATAGACAAACCCTTATCCAAACTAAACAAAAGTCAGAGAAAGAATATTCAAATTAACAAAATCAGAAATAAAAACAAGAACATAACAACAGATATAGAAGAAATCCAGAGAATCATTAGTCATATTTCAAAAGTCTGTACTCCACAAAATTGAAAAAAACTTAAAAAAATGGTAATTTTCTGCATAGCAACCATTTACCAAAATTAAATGAAGACCAGATAAATAACTTAAATAGACCTATATCTTCTAAGAAAATAGAAGCAGTTATTAAAAGTCTTCCACCATTCCACAAAAGCCCAGAGCCAGATGGTTTCATTGCAGAACTCTGCCAGAATTTTAAAGAAGATCTAATACCAATGCTCCTCAAAGTATTTTATACAATAGAGAAGGAAGAAACATTGCCAAACTCTCTTTTTGAGGCTACAGTTATCTTGATCCCCAAGTCATACAAAGAAGCAACAAAGAAAGAGAATTACAGACCAGTCTTCCTCATAAACATCAATGCAAAAATACTTAATAAAATATTGGGAAACCAAATCCAAGAACACATAAAAAAATCATCCACCATGAACAAGTAGGCTTCGTTTGAGAAATGCAAGGATGGTTCAACATACAAAATCTGTTAATGTAATCTATCATATAAAATATAAGAGAAAAACCACATGATCTTTTAATTTGATGCTGAAAAAGCCTTTGACAATTATTGAAGAGATAAGGGTTAGAAACATACCTAAGTATAATAAAGGCAAGATTTATATATATAGCAAGCTTACTGCCAACCCTACACTAAATGGAAAGAAACTCAAAGTAGTTCCACTAAAATCAGGAACAAGACAAGGTTGGAAACTCTCATCATATTTATGTAATATAGAACTCAAAGATCTAGCTAAAGCAATACGACAACAAAAGTATATACAAGAGATACAAACAAAAAGAAAGAAGTCAAACTTTTACTATTTGCAGATGGTATGATAGAATATATAAGTGACCCAAAAAAATTCTACCAGGGAACTCTACAGCTGATAAACACCTCAGCAGTGTGGCAGAATACAAGCTTAACAACAACAAAATCAATAACCCTCTTACATACAAATAATAAATAACTGAAAAAATCAGAAAAATACCATCCTTCACAATATCCACAAATAACATAAAATATCTCGAGGAACTGTAGTAACAAAGAAGTGAAAGACCTGCATGACAAGAACTGCAAGTCATTGAAGAAAGTAAATGAAGAAGATATCAAATAATGGAAAGATCTCCTATAGTCTTAGATAGGTGGGATTAACATAATAGAAATGCCAGTCTTATCAAAAGCAATCCACAGATTCAATGCAATCCTCATCAAAATCCCAATTTTTCCAGACTTCTAAAGAACAATACTAAACTTCATATAGAAAAACAAAAAACACAGAATAGCCAAAATAGTACTGTGAAATAAAGGATCTTCTGGAGGCATTATCATCACTTGCTTAAACTACTATAGAACTATAGTAGTAAAAACAGCCTGTTATTGGTATAAAAACACACACACAGGTGAATGGAATAGAATTGAAGAAAGATCCTGACATTAAACCACACAATTATGAACACCTGATTATTGACACTAAACCACAAATATACAATGGAAAAAAGAACATCCTCAACAAATTGTACTGCCATAACTTGATGGTGGCATGTAGAGGAATGCAAATAGAACCATATACATTACCCTGCATAAAACACAAGTCCAAGTGGATCAAAAACTTCAATATCAATCCAGTTACACAGAAGCTGATAGAAAAGATAGTGGATAATAGCCTTGAACACATTGGCACAGGGAGACCATTTCCTAAATATAACACCAGCAGTACAGACATTGAGAGCAACAATTAATAAATGGGACCCCTCTGAAACTGAGAAGCTTCTGTAAGGCAAAGAACATGGCAAATAAGACAAAACAATAGCCAACAGAATGGGAAAAGATCTTAACTAACCCTATGTCTGACAGATGTCTGATCTCTAAAATATGAATAACTCAAGAAACTAGACATCAAAATATCAAGTAATCCAATTTAAAAACAGAGTAGAGATTAGAGGAAAGCACCTCAACTGAAGAATTTCAAATAATTAAAATACACTGAAAGAATGTTCAACATCCTTAGCCATCAGGAAAATACAAATCAAAATGAGTCTTACACCTATGCTGGAGGGGACGTGGAATAAGGGAGAGCTCTCCTCCATTGCTGCTGTTGGTGTAAACTTGTATAGTCACTATGAAAATTAGTATGGTTGTTTCACAGAAAAGTGGGCATCAATCTAACTCATGATTCAGCAATACCATTCTTGGGCATATGACCAAAGTATGCATGTTTATACCACATGGATATTTGTTCAACTATGTTTATAGCAGCATTATTTGCAATAGTCAGAACCTGAAAACAACCTAGATGCCCCTCAACTGATTATGGATTTTAAAAATGCTGTATATTTACATTTTGAAGTACTACTCAGCTGTTAAAAAATGATATATTGAAATTAGCAGGCAAATGGATGAAACAAGAAAAATTCATTCTAAATCAAGTAACCCAGACCCAGAAAAAGGTATGCATTTACTCATAAGTGATTATTAGACATAAAGGAAAGGATAACTAGGCTATAATCCACAACCCTAGAGAAGGTAGGTAACAAGGAGGACCCTAGGAGAAATACCCATGGATCCCCTTGGAATAAGGAAATAGATAAGATCTCCTGGGTAAGTTGAAAGCATGATATGGAGGGTGTAAGGGGAGCTTGAAAGAGAACATGAGGGACCAGAATGGTTGACTTCACGGAGGGAAAGAGAAGGAGAGCAAAGAAACATATCTTGATAGAGGGATTAGGGAGAAACCTGATACTAGTGAAATTCCCAGAAACCCACAAGGATGAACTCAGCAAAGACTCCAAGCAATAGTAAAGAGGGTACCTGAAGTGGCCTTCCACTGTAATCAATTGATGACCAACCTAATTGTTATCATAGAGACTTCATCCCGCAACTGATGGAAGCAGATGCAGACATCCACAACTAAGCACTGGGCTGAACTCCCAGACCAGTCAAAGAGAGAAAAAGGGGATTATATGGCCAAAGGGGTCAAGAACATAATGAGAAAATCCACCGAGACAGCTCACTTGAGCTACTGGGAGCTTGCTAACTCTGTATTGACAGCTGGGGAACCTGCATGGGACTAAATTAGGCCCTCTGAATATGGATGACAGTTTTGCGACTTAGGCAGTTTGTGAGGCCTCTAGCAATGAGACCAGGATTTACCCCTAGTGCATTATCTAGCTTTTTGGAACCCATTCCCTATAGAGGGATATTTTGCTCACCCTTGATACAGGCAGTGGGGGCTTGGTCCTCAAGTTGATATGCCAGACTTTGTTGACTCCCCATGGGAGGCCTTACTCTCTTTGAGGAGTGGATGGAGGGAAGCTTATGGGTGAGTGGGAACAGGGGAGGGGGAACTGAGGTTGAAATGTGAAATAAAAAAAAAAAAACTTTTTAAGAAAAAAAACCAAACATAAACAGTAAGAAAAGAACAACCTTATTGTGCCACTATGAACTCTAAGGATTCCACTGCATCTGAAACTATGTAATTGTTTTTCTCTTCCACTATAGTGGAAAAGTTGTAAGAAATGCTGCTTGAAGCCACAGGCAGCCATGAGCCTTTCTCTTCTTTCTTCAAGGACTTGTTTCTGTAATTACCTCCCTTATCCTTAATTTTCTCTTTCCTAGTAGACCATTTCTACCAATTTATAAACAAACATACTGTAAATATTTAGCATACCTATATTAAAAGCCTTCAAGTAGTGTGCTTCTTCCTCCAATCTTCTATGGTTTTTGTTGTAACAGAACTTTTAATATGTCACCTACATTCGTTAGTCATTTTCTCTTCAACTCAGCCTAGTCATTCTTCTCTATTGATATTATTAGCATACTGTCAATTATTACTAAACTGGGTTATAGTTTATTAAATTTAAGCTACTCACCCTACACACTACTCACCCTATTAGGAGAAATTAAATTCTCAGCATAATGGCAGCCTGACAGCCGTGTGACCACATAACTCTGTGTGTCCTATAACTTTGACTTTCAATACATGATGTGGGATATCTTTCTGTATGCTATGAATTACCATTGGATAATAAATGATATTGGCCTCTGACAAAACATCTTAGAAGCAGGCAGGAATTCCAAGCATAGATAAAGTAGAAGTTGGTCAGAGTCAAGAGAGATGTTATAAGCTGTGGCCCAAGAGAGCAAGATGTAATGGAACACAGGTAAAGCCAGTAGCCACATGTCTAGACATAGATTAAAATAGAAATGGGTTGAGTTAAGTTATAAGAGCTAGCTAATAATAAGCTTAAGCCATAAGCCAAACAGGTTGTAATAAATATAAGCCTTTGTGTGGTTATTTGGGTTTAAGTGGCTGTGGGACAGCAGGTCCAGACCTCAGGCCAGAAGGACCAGAAACTTCTAATGTAGAATGCCTCTATTTTTCTGAATTAGAAACTCAGGGAACTGCCATTGTGTTATTGCTTTCATACTTTATAATATTTCCAGGTATCATTGAAAAGATTTTTTTAAAATATTCTTTCTTTCCAATGTGATCCAATTTAAGATCTCTCCAGGGTAAAGAGCAAAAGTTCTGTAATTAATGCCAAGCCAACAAATTTTTATAGTTATCAACTGAATTGTAAAACAAAACCTATTTAAGGAAATTTTTTGGAAATTTAATTTTTATGAGAATTTTAATGAATTGATTATAACAGGGAATTCAAAATAACTGCACAGATTTGCATTTGGGTTATATTTTGATAGTTCCTCCATGTCCTGCTTAAACATGTAACTAACTCACTATGCCTTTTCTCTTTTGTTTACATTAGCAGTATTTATATGGCCACACAGGTACTCAAACACAGAACTCAGATTTCTTCCCAACAAACATCATCGAGCACATGAGGCTAATGTAATAGACCAAGAGAGAAGAGCACCCCTTCTCTTTAAATACAGTGTAGGTCTTCTCTTTAAATATGTGCGTGCACCTCACTGATCCCATTCTTTCTTCCATTTTCAGAATAGGAAGTACAACATAACGAGTGCCACATATTGAAGATGGCAATGTCATCCCCAGCCCAGGGCCACTTAGCTACCATGAGACTGTAATAAAAGGAAGAAAATTAAACATTTACTTCAGTAAAATATGGCATCTGTGGGATCCATGTAGAGTCTCTTGTATGTACATGATTTCAGGACTGACCACTTGGATAGCCAATCACAAGCTCTTCTTTGGGGAAGACTAAGTTTTATTATAAAAGTCAAATCTGTTTCTTATTTGGAAATGTTTGTTTTACATAGTTAACAGAATGACTATGGAACACAAGAATAAATTACTAGAACGTAATATGCTCACATAAGAATATTTGAAAATCATATTACACTTATTTACAAAAGCTTGTGACAGTAAATGCAGAGTGGCATATTTAGGTCAGTCATAATTATAAAGAATGACTTAAAAGGCATCTCTCCTGTGGGGTGCCCACACCCACACTTGGGTAAATCTTACTTTCTCACCCTTTTTTCTTCTAACCCCCATACTGAAATTTATATTAATGTATCATTAGTAAAACTTGCAACTTTGCTTTTTAGTAAAAATAAAAAAGTAATGATTTGAAATATATAAAGTGTTTTTGAAAAAATACCTTAGAGTAAATGTATAAAATTGAACTGGTTTGTTTCTGGAATTGGGATATGTTGTTCCTTCCTTATATGCTCAGTGCTCTGTGTGGCTTCCAGTTTGCCAGTGTTGAACAGTTACTATTTCATAGCATCAGTGAGCTATATGCACAGTATTTCCTGTGTCAATTCTTCATTAGGGGACAGAGCACCTGCCAGAAAATTCAAACCACATCTAATGGTGTACACACTGGTAATCTCCTAGCTCACATGCTCTCAATCATCTGTTTGTGGTATAACTTTAACATTTTTACAAATGAACAAATACATTGTAAATTTTCCTGGGTTTGTGTGGCACAGTCATGAATACAAATGAATTTATATTTCTATCCACCTAAACAATACATAACAGTCAAAGAAACAATTAAGAATAACTCCTAGGACTCTCTTAGGGAAAGGATGCAGTGCAGCATTAGACACAGATTTGTTTAAAACTCATCCATATAAATGCATATGGATGTGAGTCACATGTGATTGCTTTATAAAAAATTTTCTTGTACCCATCTTAAGAGAGTTACAAGTATGATTAATGTTTACAATAAATTTACTTAACATTACATAGCCAAGATATTATCATCTCAACATGTAATGAATATAAAACTATGACAGAGAGAAAAATCCCACATAAATGTTATTCTCAAAGTCCTTTGCACTAATAGTGGCTTTTTCTCTATGTCTTCTTAAAAATCTCTCAGCTTTGTCATCACACTATTTTTTTCTGTCAAAATTAAATTTGTTATTTTTATCATATGCATACATGTGCACATGTGTGTGATAGCGTGTATTTATGAATAGTGTGCATGGATGTGAGTAAATGCTTGCTACGGTGTTTATGTGGAGGTTAGAGTAAAGCCTTTCCAACCTCTATGACATTGCTTTAGCTGGTAGTGGTTACAACATGCTGAGTGAGACTCTGAGGATTCATCTTTGTGAGACAGGACTATAAAATGGAGTAAGTTGAGTCTATTTGAATGAGTAAAGGTACAGGTCTGAAGATTGCTCAGATAGCTTTCACAGCTTCAGGGATAATTTTACTGTAATTATAAGTAAACCAATGAATATATGCTTGAGTAATGATTTGAATGTCTCTATTCTTTAGTTTATTTTGTACTCTCAAAACAAAACCCAACACATTCTTTCAATTCATAATAAATATATTCCCTTTTAGTATTCTCTTATTTAGAATATTCAATTTGCTATGAAAATAAAGTATGGCTATCATCTAATTTATGATTCTACTCAATGTTGCATTAGAAAAATGCACAACCTATCTATTAAAAGGAATTCAGAGAAATCCATACACCAAATTATCTATTTTCCTGTGTTATGCCAGTAATACACTTACCACTTGTGAAAATGTGGTCAAATATATCAATGATAAGAATTTTTTTAATTGGACAGTGAATGCAATAGAAGAGAATAAAAAGAAAAGATGATATGTGATATGCATTGTTTTTTTAGGTTCAGGCACAGAAATTATATAATCAGTTCACTTGCTTTTAATAAGGCTAAATAGCATGGCAGATGGAAATAATGCAAGGAAAATAATCATGCCCCTTAATTAGCAACTATGAAGTCAAATTCTTTCCTATGAACAGCTTGCTCTGATCAGCTACACCTGTCTAAACTCCTGTGATTATTAGAGTATAAACAAGTTCCTTTTAATTTCTGAAATGCTAGTGGTAAAGCCAAATTCTTCCATCATGCTCATGTGACCTTCACTATGAATAGCTGGTATAGTCAGGTGCTTGGAGCCCACGCAATGTTCCATCAATCCATCTTACTATTGGTTGTTCACAGATCAAGCATAGTAATCTGCACAGAGTAAGTTTTATAACTTTAAAGATGGTGTGATCATATTAAAACAACACATATGCATTATGGGAAGCATTTTTAATACAAAAGAGAAAGATACCTATCCAACTTATTTTCAATGGCGTATTAAAATATAAATGATTGTTTTAAAGAAAATTTCATTTTTTCCATAAAGAAAGTTATAATTCTCAGAAATTTAACTGAATTTATTTAAATTCTGATAATTTTGGCATCTGAAATATGATTAAGGATCAAAGAAAGAAAAGAAAAGAGAAGAAAGAAAATAAGAAAAAGGAAGAGGGAGTGAAGGAGAAAGGGACACAGGAAGCGAGAAGGGAGAGAGGGAGGAAGAAGGAGGGCACCATGTGGAGGAGATATGTCCATAAAAAATTAACACTGTCCAGGAAATACAATCTCAGAGTCAGCACACAGTTGAGATCTAATAAAAAGGGCCATGGGGAGTGAAGGGAAAGTGCACTAAAGCTGTTTTGTGTAGTGCAGGTGGTCTCATACCTGCTGTGTAGCCAAGGTTGATCTTGAACTGCTGATCTTCCTGCTTCTACCTCTCAAGAACTGATACTACAGCAGTATGTACTTCTGAACCTGATTTATGTGGTGCTGGGGCTTCAACGTGGAGCATTGTGCATACTAGATAAGCATTCTACCAGCTGTACTACATGCGCAGGCCCTCTTTAAGCTGTCTCATAGAAAAAAGTGTAAATAATACTAACTTTGAATGTTGTTAAAATATACTGAGAGAGGGAGAATATAGTCTTCCCCAGGGAAGAGCACACCAACTGTTACCTGATATAATAGTTATCCCGGAACACACACATAATGTATATAGACTGAACAGGATATATATGTGTTTGTGAATATGTATAGGTGATATGCATATTTATGTAGATATCACATCGATTAATTAAGAGGCCATAAATTTGAAAAAGAGCAAGGAAAAGTATATGAGAGTTTTTAGTGAAAAGAAAGGGAAGAGGGAAATGATGTAAATATATTATAATTTCAAAAAATGAAAGAAAGAAAAAGTAGGGCTTAGTAGTAATTATTAAAATATTATATATAAAATCATCAGTGGTCTAAACCCAAATAAATATAAAGTGATAAATTTATATTTTTTAGTAGTATTAATTTTGAAATAAGGACATCATATTGCTAGGCTGTTCAGGACACTTTAAGTTTCAAAGAATCCTCCTACTTGCTATTTTCAAGCAGTTGGGACTCACATGGTCCCCTCACTCGGCTCAAATTGGTTAATGTAAATGATTATAAGAATCTATGGCTGGAGAGATGGCTCAGCAGTTCAGAATGCTTGCTGCTTTTGCAGAGGTCCAGAGTTCAATTCCTAGTTCTTATATTGGGCAACCCACAAATTTCACTGTAGCTCTAGGAGATCCAGTGCCGTCTGTGGCCTCTGCAAACACCTACATGCATGTAGACACACACACACACACACACACACACACACACACACGCACACGCGCACGCGCACGCGCACACGCACACGCACACGCACACACCAGGCAAAATGTAGCACAAGAGAGCCTTCTAAAGTAAGGAATCAATTTGGATTAACATCAATCACAACCAATCTTAGTAGACAGAATCACTAATTTTGGGGGGGTCTGGATATGTGGTTCTATGCTGTTAAATAAAAAAAGTTATGTTCCTCCAAATAAAAAAAGAAATTGAAAATAAGGAAATACAAAAAGATACAGAGATTATTTTTGTCCTGAGGAAAACAAGTTTGGTTCCTAAATATCAAATGGTTGCAAGAGGTTCCTGGGCACCAACTCAGACCTGTTAAAACATTATCAGTTTTCTGTGTTCTAATAAACTCCTTAAGGGGCTGAAGTTACTTCAGAAATTTGTAAGCAAGTTCTATCCTGGATCCCACATTTCTCTGAACTGCTATGATATGGATATAGACCACATGACCACAGAATATTCTTTAAAAATTGATCCTTTAATCAAATAAATCACTACAACTTTTACTGAGTCCTTGAATCTTACAGTGGAGTAGATCCTGGTCCTACAGTTCCGTGCTTTAGTTCCCATCAATGTTCTCACTGACTTTTAGGACTCCAAGTAAGTTAAGAGGTTAGCTGTGTTTGAATTTTATTATATGCAGGGGGAGATAATAAGTGCATCTTGTATGAATAACAGAAGAATTAAATTTGATATTTCATTTATATGTTTAGCCTAATGCTAGGTTATGATAAAGGCCATATGTAATTGCTCATTATATTTGGACACTATTTACATGTAACAAAACTGAAATACATGTAGTTTAAGATCTAAGCTCACATCTCTATTAACACATTGATTGAATTATAAGTTTTCTTTGTGAAAGCCAAATTTCACATGTTTACCTATATATAAATTTAAAAGTTTTCAATATAAAACACTCAAGAAAAGTAAAATAAAATGGCATTATGAAAGAAATTGACTTATAATATCAAAATGGAGATATAGAAAATAGAAGGGGAAAATAAAGATATAAAAGGATGTCCAGTATCATGAATCAATGGAATTTGTCATAAGAATAACTAAGATAAGAAAAACAATTTGCCATTGTTATTTGCTATTTGAGTGACAGGATGCTCAAATGAATCAGTAATGTGTGTTGATTGTGCGCAGTAAGAACACAGCACACTCAGCTCTTCACATGGTTCCCTCGGGAAAAATTACTTTCCTGGAAAGGTCAGTTGTATTTGTGAAATTCCACTTCCAGTAAGCAATTAAAACAGCAATAAGCTCGATGATGCTTGGACAAGGAAGACAAATCCACATTCCCTTTTTTTAAATAATTGGGATAAAGTAATGTATCATTTAATAGAAGTGCATTTTTATACATTCTAGGCATCTATTCACAGCTTATTTATTAGCTGATATGTGAAGAAATATCTGCATAATTGAGCATAAAATGGTACCAATGCCATAATAAACTTAATAGTATTTTATTTTTAAGAATATTTTAAGAATAAGGTCAAAAAAAGACAGTTCACTCATTTGCTTCCTTGAATGTGTTTTATTGTGGACTGCTCTTTTTCCCCTTTATAGTGCACACAAGTAAAGCCCAAAAGATAAACCATCTCAAATTTCTGTTAATAAATACATATTTTATATTCTTTTTTCATATTTTATATTCTAATGCATACAATAATAATAGGCCATGTTTCTTCCTACTTAAGAGCATAATAACACAAGTGAAATAAATCTTCAACTTAAAATCATAAAACTACCTTACACCAGGAAAAATCTTTGCTTAAATTTGAAGTAAAGGGACGTTTACTAGTAGAGCACTTCTTAAGAAACATGGATCCTCCTTCAGCAGACAGTTCACAGTTCAACATTAACCTTTCACATGGATTTCCTAGATCTGCAGGATATCTAAACTACTTTGGGTCATTCATATTAGTGACATACTATTCACCACTACCTGACACAACAATCCAAACATAAAGTAGTTTTGCCACAAAATTTTAGTGCACATCATGGGACATATCTCTTGGGATTTGAGGACAGGATATACATACACTTTTCTTTGCAGGAAAATTTCAAGTTGTGTTCTCCATTCTGAAAAATCAAGCTGTTGATCACAGTGCCTCCTTGGCAGGGTGGGCTCTCAGTGAAAGACATCTGTAGTAACACCCATCTATCAGCCTGTTGTTATGGCTGTCACATCCACAGTGCCTGTGACCAGGTACAACATTTTAATATCTCATTTTGTTGTAAGATTGTGTACTTACTGTTTAAATACATATAATTTATCTTAATGTATTCTTTTTAATGTTTTGTCCACAGAGGTATATTGATATGATCTGCTTGAACTGTGTGTGAACAGGCTGAGTTGCATATAAATTTCACATTAAGAGAAGAGTGTATAGCAATGGATTTTTCAAAACTATAGGAGTTCTTAAGTTGCTTGCTAAAAATCACTGTTTATTCTTGGATATTTTCATGCATTAATACAATGTATTTAGATTATATTCAATTCCCCAGTCCTCTCCCTCCACCTGCTGATACTGACCCCCACTACTTCCGCTCTCCCTCTCTCCTTCCTCTCCTCTTTTTATTTACCACTGTGTCCAGTTAGGAGTGCCCACAGGCTTGTGAATCTAAGGAAGCATCTAATGGAGTGTGAGTAACCTACACACTGCTGAAGAAAACTGACTCCTTTTTCGGAACCAATCATCAGTTGCTCCTCAGCTATTGTTGGCTTCATAAGCTCTTTTGCTCTTTCCATCGGACTGTTGGCTTGAGTTTGGGTTTTGATAGGCTTAAGAATTCCTGCCTTTTTAAACTCAAGAGCTATACTGATCACTTAGAAAAACCTAACAGGGTAAAGTAAAGGAATTGGGTTGGGACTGAGTCTCAGTCAGGCTAATTGTTTGCCAGTCTTGGCAGAAGAAAAGAAGAAGTAACTGGTATGTACAAGCAAATTCAGTCCCCAGTGCAACCTTTTCATTCAACACACCAAGAAACAGAAACACATACCTCATAAATTACTGCATGCTTGAGACTGAACCTTGTTCAAACTTCAAAACCCATGGCAACTCTGAGGAATAGTTTCAGAACACTACGTTATCATTAATAACTGCAGACAAGAATAGGGGTAAGTGAATGAGAGAAATCAAGTAGGTATTGGATGAGAAATTGGCTCAGAAGCTGCAGTAATTGATTTGGTGACTAGCAGTGTTTCATCTTTAGTCTTTAAAGCTTATAACTGAGAGCAAGGTTGGAGTGAAGTTTGAGAATCGGGACAAATGGCAAAGCAAATTCTAGAAAAGAAGCTCATTACACAAATAACTTTACATAATTGATATAACTGTCATTATTTCCAATTCCCCTGTCAGTGATGGATAAATAGCAAAACATATGTTGGCACCTATTTTACACTTTAGACAACAATAAGGACCTACTTTGGCATGAAGCATTCATTATTTATAAATGCTCAATAGTTGAGGGAAGAGTCTCAGACATAGAAAATGGCTGAAATTCCATTTTCTGAAAATGACCCTGAGACACAGATTTTGTAAGTGTGAAGAGTCGTGATGTCCCTGGAATTGTCATTGGTTTAACTAGCATCAATATTGATATCTGGAAGGCTCTCAGGCATGAGGGAGACAAGGTTGGCAGTAAGGACATGAGCAGAAGCAAAGGAACAAACCCATTCTTGCCCCACTGCTAATATTACAACAGTATTTGAAACAGTAGTATATTTCCCCCAGTATGTCTATGTGGATGTATTTAATGCAATGTAATGCATTAAACTGTGTGTGTGTCAGAGATGTATGTATATGGGCCAACCATTCCATGTGTGTGGAGGTTAAAGAAGAACTTTGTGGCACCAGGTCTCTTCTCCCACTCACTATAAGAGAGATCTGTGAATAGAACTGTTATCTTCAGGCTGTATTACAAGTGTCTTTATGATGAGCATCTGGCCCTGGCTGGCTCTGTATTGATTCTATAATGATGGTAAAGAAAATGCTGGACTCATGTAGCCTCCTTGCTCTGTGTTTTTTTACTTATGTTATAAATTGAGTGATGTACTTAAGTTTACAACCTTTCTCCAGATAAAACACAAAACCATATTTAAAAAAGCTTCATTAGTTAGCTGTTTTAATAATGGATCTATTTTTGAAGTTCCTACTATTCCTGCTTTGAGCTTTGGAAACTAAAGTTCAAAATCGTTGAATCCATAGAAGACTAATAACCAAACAAATTCTTATTCTTTAAAATTCACCCTGCCCTTGGGTAGTACTGGATAATGTCAGGTTAGTAGAAGCAAGCAAGACTCAGAAAGATAACTGACATGTGTTTTCTCTTATATGTGGCACCTAGATTAAAATATTTAAATGTATTAATTTAAATTTATTTACCTAAATACATATAACAGAATAGAAGGGGAATAGTTGGGAAATGGTAAATAGAGTCAGCAGGTTTTGCAAAGACAGGATAACAGGAGGTGGATATGGCCAAGCACCACAGATCCTTCCACTGAACACAAAATTCTCATTTCGTGAGGTAGGGGGTGTGGGGTGGGGTATGTCTACCTTCAAGTCATGCCACAGGCTGGAGGACAGTGACTCAGACATACTTCTGACCTTCTGCTCCTAATCTTCTTACTGCTGTAAAAACTAGGAAGTCTCAAGAAAAGCATCATGATTACACTCAGGAAGACATTTCCCTTTCTTTGTATTTCCTTTTTTCCTCTATTTTTGTGGATTTGCATGTGCTTGTTTCTTTATATTTCTAGCTATATAAGTGGAAATTGCCCAGTCTGTATGTTATTTAGGTGTAAATGTTTTCAAGGCTGACCCTTTAGCATTGCATAACCAATTGGTGTCATCTTACCTGGGGAAGACTATTTCTCCTTCTCTCAGCCATCTGTGTTGTCTGTCTTTGAATAGGGCTGAGACCATGTGAACATTCATTCCTCCATGTTAACATATCTATTAGTGTCTCCTTTTTCAGTTCATGTTTAGGTAGTCATGTTGGTGGGACACTCTTGGTGTGGCTTCAGACATCCCTAAGAGACACCATCTGTTCTTCATCTATGCTTCTTCACTTTGTGAGCCCACTCAGAGTGGTCTAGCCTATGTGACTGTCTTATTATTATACCGCAGCTCAGTGGCATTTCAGAGAACCAAAATAACTTAATAATATCTCCTGATTCATTTCAGAATTGTTCAATTTGAGTCTTTAATAAGTGCCCTTTTGATTGTGCCCTGAGGGTGTAATAGGGAGGAGAAGAAAGAAGGCCAGGGTTCTAGAGATAGCAAGAGAAATTATTTCTGGTAATCTTTCAATAACAATTTAGAACAACTTTTATTTCATTATATGACTGTCAGCTCCACTTCTCAGAGGAGAAAATAGTTAAAAAACTCATGCAATTTGAGCCTGAATTCTTACTCTAGTGTTTAGTGAGATGTGACATGGGTTGGCTCCTCAGTAAAATCAGAATAAAACCTTATTTTCTTTAAAAATTACCATTACATTAGTTAAATAGTAAATTTGCATATGTAATGTGTACTCAGCATAGATTTTGATACTTAATAAGTGCCTGACAAGTTATTTATTTCTTTTAGAAGTAATATAAACTTAATTTTGTTTTTCACATGTAATAATGTGGCAGAAAAGATAAATGAGATTTGTGTGTGTGTGTGTGTGTGTGTGTGTGTGTGTGTGTGTGTGTAACAAAAGAACAGGAGGAATGTTTTTGAGAAGAGACCAGAAGTGGCATTGCAAATATTTGTTTGTGATGGCTATGCTGCTTCTTGATTTGATTTTCCTATTAGTTAAAAGTGATGAGGCACCTGGAAAAAAAAAAAAAAAAACCAGAAAGATCTACAATGATGAGTGGAGAGGAGAGAAAGAACATTAAAGTACCATTTAAAGATAAGACATGTTTATGGAAGTATCATCATTCACTAAAGCCTCCACATATTGTACATTAGATTGATGATATGGAACTACTTCCGTCCTCATTCTGAGGGTCAGCCCTGAAGGGCCTCTGTAGAAGTTGTTCTACCCTAGGAAACAAGAACTGACCAATTCTAAAAATTGTAACCCAAGAATTCTACAATTAGGTAGGCAGCTATCAGTGTGTGCTTACTTGTTTTCGTATGTTAAAGTCCATGTATTCAGATAGTTTAGGTCTTTTTCCTGATGGTGTCAGGATGACTGTTATATGAGCTCCACTCATTCTGCTGTTGATCAAAGCAGAGTGAAGGGAAAGGGAGCTGAGGCAGGGCCAGTGAGGAGGTCCTTACTTCCTATCACTGCACCTGTATCACTTCACCAGCTGTCTAAGGCCAACTGTAAAGATACCACGAGCATGTGCCAGGCATGGCCGCACAAATAGCAGCATTGGATTGGAAATTAGATGGGACCACATTCACAATATCACAGATATTAGTCATAAAAAGTGGGCATTTGTAACTAGTCTTTTCAGATTGCCTTAGAGTCTCCATTTTCTAAGAATTCAAGGGGGAAGCTCATTTTAAAGACAGAAGCACTTACACATTGGCGTTTTGGGGCACAGAAGTCAGAAGATAACCTTGGATGGGGAACTTCTTTTCCTTCCATCTTATCTGAACAGGGCCCCTTGTTCACGCCTGCACATTCCAGACAGGCTGCCCACAAGATGCCAGGCATTTTTAAATCCCCATCTCCCATAGTACAATAGGGGCATTGTGACAACAGAAATAAGCTGCCACAGGCAGCAGTAGGTGGTGGGATCTGAACTCAGGTATTCCCATGTGTACCATCGGGTTCTTATCTATAGAGTCATGCTCTTGGCCCGTGAACCTGTTCCAGTGATCCAAAGCATAAATGTAATGCAGTTAACTTTAGTCAAATCAGAAAGGATGATGATTGTGTTTGTGCTACTGCAGGTAAAGCTATTGGAGGACTATGGCCACAAGTTTTGATTTCATTACAATTGCCATGTGTTGTGATGTGGCCAGTTCCTGTGATACAAAGACCCCAAATATATACAGATGGGTCTACAAACCATAGTGTCAATTCTCAAATTTTTAAAATATAATTTAGGTGGAACAAACTCCAAGCCATAAAACAACTGCTCTTCTTCAGTTCACAAACCTGTGGATTCTAAGATTCACTTATCTGATCACTGGTCTCACACAATGTGTCACTTCTAGAACAAATTTAGGTTCCCAAAGCTTGTTCTTACAGCAACTCTATATTAGAAATAGATGCCCTTTGTAGACTGAAGAATGAACTTTCATTTCAAAACATGAGAAACAACAAATTTAAACTAAGTAATAAATCAACCACAGTGGCAGACACATTAATATTCTTGTATACATCGAAGAGAAAAATACCACTCTTGTTGCAATTGTCTTCTGAAGGTTGGGGAAAAGAACCCTTTCGATACACAGCAGATAATGTCATTGCCATTTGTGGAGGAAGCCACAGAGTTTCTCCACTTTGTTGAGCTAGCTAGAGGCTAAAACAGAGATCAGAACATCTGCAGCTGCAGACTTTGTTTTAATTCCTCATGTCACAGTTATCTACATAAGCATTCAATGGCAGAAACTGGGTGTTCCAAACACAGACTCACAGATGATTTTATTCTGACCTTGGCCTAGGAGCTCGGCTATGGATGGCCTTCCCAGACATTTGCTTCTGTTCTCTGAGATAGCCAAAATCTTAAGCAACAGAAGATAACGCTTACAAAAAGGGATCTGGGAGGTTTAAGCTAGCAACAATGTATCTTCACCAGCACCACACCATGTTTTGGAACTGGAAACAACAGAGTAATTCTGCTATTTAAATGACGTTGTTTTTTATGTAGGAAGTTCCCGGCCTTGAAGAAAAATGAAATGAAACACTGTTTTGGTGAGGTGTCTGTCTTTATCTATAAAGTCTAGCATGATAATATCACTCCTTGTCTATTTGTCCCAGCTTATGAAGAACCACTGAAAATATTCTTTTATCTGGACTAACAGATGACAATTCTCTTTAGTTTGGGGGAGATTTGACTGAGATGGGCAAGTCTGACTAGGTGATCTTTTGAGTCCCTGTCTACATTGTCATGTGGCTGCACTGTTATCAATCAAGTATTAGTGGGCTCCGATGACAGTATCTCCACTCACACAAATCTATGCTTTCATCTATCTGTGGCTTTAAACTTTTGAAGAAGATCTTTAGAGATTTTGTACAGATCTTTACAGATAGGACGTATGTGCAGAAAGAGGGGAATACAAAATGACAAGGACATGTACAGGAAACACTAAGGCCAAGAAAAACAACATAAAACACTTTTGTATATCTGCCTGAGACTCCAAGTCTGTTCCCTGTAAGTGGAGCCAGGAGATTAGCCCAGTGTCAGAATTCTTTCCTATGCCTCTCACAGATGAAAATTGAGAGCTATTGTGAAATGGAAGATCCTAACACTAAATCACAAAAGTAAACTAAGGAAACAGCCTCCGCAGAAACAGGTCAAATCCTTTTTTTTAAAAGAAAAATCAAGCCTCTCTGTCTCTCTGTCTGTCTCTGTCTCTGTCTCTGTCTCTCTCTCTCTCTCTTTCAGTGTGTGTGTATGTATAGAAACTGACATTAGGAGTCTTTCTCAATCCTCTCGACTTCATTTCTTGGGGAATGGTTTTTCAATTGAACACAGAAGTAAGGCTCCAGCTTGTTCTGGGGTTTGGTCTCTCCCTTTAGAAAGCTAAAATTATAAGAGGTTCTCTGAATCCATACAAGTTCATCTGGGTATTGGGTACTTAGACTCCAGTTCTCATGTTTGCACTTCAACATTAAAACTAAGCATCACAGTTAAGTTCAAATCCTTGTAGGATATCTTGGCTAGCCAATCCACTTTTTCCCCCTACATCATGCTCAAATAGAATTGCACACACAGTATTATAATCTTCGTCTCTTTGGATTCTTATAAAGCCTCCTGGTTCCTTGTAGGTTGGTAAATTGGTTAAGGAATTACTCATTTGCAGTTCTCCCACACTGCACAGAAGGAGTGGCTTGATTCAAATAGTGGAACTGTCCATTCAAAAGAGTGATTGCTCAGTGTGACCCTTTAACAAAAGATCTGAAGGACAGTGAGGATTCTGGTGTCATAAAAGCTTTTTCAAACTTTGCAAAGGAATTGAACATTCCTGAGAACAAATGTGGGTAGCATTCAGAATCCTGTCAGGTGTGATGATGAACTGAGCTTCAGAAGAAACTGAGGAGCCATCAGAGGAAAAAAGTAACATGGAGCCAGCAAGTGGGTGAAAAGAGACAGGGAAGCATCACAAGGTGAAGGTGACATGGAGCCATCACAGGGTGAAAGGAGACATGGAGCCATAAAGGGTACAAGGTGACACGGAGCCATCAGAGGGTACAAGGTGACACGGAGCCATAGAGGGTACAAGGTGACACGGAGTCATCAGAGGGTACAAGGTGACACGGAGTTATCAGAGGGTACAAGGTGACACGGAGCCATCAGAGGGTACAAGGTGACACGGAGCCATCAGAGGGTACAAGGTGACACGGAGCCATCAGAGGGTACAAGGTGACACGGAGCCATCAGAGGGTACAAGGTGACACGGAGCCATCAGAGGGTACAAGGTGACATGGAGCCATCAGAGGGTACAAGGTGACATGGAGCCATCACAGGGTGAAAGGAGACATGGAGCCGGAGAGGGTACAAGGTGACACAGAGCCATCAGGGGGTACAAGGTGACACGGAGCCATCAGGGGGTACAGAGCCACCAGAGGGTACAAAGTGACACAGAGCCATCAGGGGGTACAAGATGACACGGAGCCATCAGGGGTTACAAGGTAACATGGAGCCACCAGAGATTACAAGATGACACAGAGCCATCAGAGGGTACAAGGTGACAGAGAGCCACCAGAGGGTACAATGTGACACAGAGCCATCAGAGTGTACAAGGTGGACACAAACTGGGGAAACAAACTTGCCAGATGGAGGATGAGAAAGAAGGCAGGGCAGCGAAGGAAGAAACAGCATCTGAGATAAGACATCTCTGTTCTGGGTGCTCAGCATCCTTTTTCACATCTTGAAGTGCTGGAAGGAAGCTGTATGGGAATTGTATGAATGTGCCTAAAGCCCTGTGCCCCAGACATTCTCAGCTTGCCACTGATGTTGGGAAGTTGTGTGTACTACAGAGTGTCCATATCCAGGAGGACAACAGTAGCTTCCATATGTACTCAGAAGCTGCTACCAAATCTGATTTCTTTCAGAAATGTGTCATGTTGGCTTTTTAAAATTTTAATTGTCTCTCTTCTTATGACCTCCAGGCAGATTGAAGAGCTAGTGGGTTTCAGATATTGAGTTTTTATTACGTCTACACAGTAGCTCATCTTGTACGTACAGCTTCATTGTTCCTCAAGCTCATTTGTCTTTGAGTGCCAGGCTCTCTATGTGAATTATACATCAATGCTTCCTAGAATATTTTTCTTTCTGATTCTGTGAAACCTATAAACTTTTAAAATATTTTTTTGTATCTGTACAAAGTTTTAAAAGCTGATTTTTCTTTTCCTACAATCCCTTGACAACACAAACACTAACTCTGCAGGCTACAATATGAATCTACCCAAACCCAGTAGCAGATTTCAATTCTAAGAGCACAATGGCCACATCTTATCTGGAAGACAGCATCTATCTGGAATGCACTCAAGCCAACTACCAAAAAATGTTTTGATTAGTTCTTTTTTATTTTTCAATAAAATAAAAATATTTTTATTTATTTTTAACATTTTTAACATTTAAGACATGAATATGTTGTTAGGGGCCACAAGTCCCAAAGCAGCAGTCTGTGCTTTTTAACTGTAAATCTAAGCACCAATTTGGGTATGTTGTTTCTATCATGTTGAAAAAAGAGCTGGAGAGATGTCTTAGCCATTCGAAGCACTCACTGCTCTTTGAGAGGACCTTGGTTTAGTTCCTAGCATCCACATTTAATGATTAGTAATTCCAGTTCTAGAGAATCTGATACCTATTGTGGCCCCTTCAGGCACATTCACACATGTACACAATGTACACACACACACACACACACACACACACACACTTTCTTTAAAAAAAGGTTAATATGATAAATGATGGATGATCTTGTAGTCTGAACACTTTCCCTGCTGTAGTGCCTGGTTCCCCATCTGTTACATGAGATTCTAAGGACTCCCTTATCTACTTATGTGTTATCCAGAGTATCTTGGGACTGATTATAAATGAGGAGAGATTGAAAGCTATGTTAATGTGCAGAATTATTATCAACTACCCATGAGTGTTGAGAGGATGGCTCACATAGTAAAGTACTTTTGTGCGAACAAGAGCAGATGAGTTCAGATTTCCAGCACCTACATTCAGCATGTCCCTAGACCCCAGGACTCAGTTAAGACTGGAGGGTCTCTGGGTGTTCTTGTCCAGCCTGTCTCACTGAATTAGTAGGTTCCAGACTTGATAAGACAGAATATCTCAAAACATGAGTAGGAGGGTAGAAGAAGAAGGTACCAAATATCATCCTCTGACCTCCACATATGTGCATGCCTGCAAACATGTTCATACACATGGAGATGCTTATATCACATGTGCACACACATATGCACACAATATCCATGAATTTTGTTTGGGCCCAGTAGAGATTATTTTCAACTTTAAATGGATAAAAAGGCTTATATATTAAGGTGGTTTACATTATTTTAAATTACTTGCTCTGTTTTTCAAGTTTTCACCTTGCACAAATGGAACATGATACAGATGCTATCAAAACAAAGTCTCAGTGTGTAAATATTTTGCTTAATTCTGTAGCATGTGTTTTATCTCCACAGTGCCACCTCCAGGAAAAAGAAATGAGATTTAGTTATTTGTTTATTAAAATGAGCAAATTAAAAGAAGGAAAACTTTTCAGAATTCTACTTTAATAATCTATATAATAATTCTAATAATTTATATAACAATTCTTATAATTCAATTTCAAATAATGAATATGTGATACAAATGCTTTCATAGCAAGCCATCGTTCTCCAACATATTTGATCTTTAAGAAGTTTAGGCTTCCTTATGAGTTTGTGAGAGTCTGGGGTAGAAAGATATTGAGGAGTGACTTACTGAGTCTGTACCAAGTTACTCTGTAAGAGTTCTTAGTGAGATGAGTTCTCCAGAATCCTTTATGTGAGTGTTTTAATTAAGGCTGAGGATTTAGCCTTTCTGACTTTTATTTTATAAACTCAGCCTTTCTGTTCAGGTATTTGTCTCCTGTAAATGAAAGATACAATGCTAAATATGCATTGCCCTGAAAGAACATGCATGCTTTGTTGCCTCCCCCTGCTGGGTCCATCTGTTCTTTTGGCAAAATGCCCATGGGCAACCTGGTCCATTTCATAGAGATGGCAGACTCCCAAGGGTCTGTGAGTACATACAGTGTGCAGAGAACTAGATTTCTACACAAAACCCTCCATTAACCTGCATATGGATCAGTTTATACTTGACCACACATATTGGTGCTCATGTGTTATAAGACAAATGCTACTGGAATATGTCAAAGGAGCAGGCTGTGCTAGCACCCCAGGCATCAGTGAATGTGGAACATGTGCAAACCCCCCTGTTCTGCATATGGGCACATGTTCCTCTAACAAAGGGTTCTGTAGATATCTGGGACAGAGAGAAGGATATTTGAAGTGTTTCCCTGCCTGTGAGGGCACTGGGGACTCATATAGCATGTCTTTTTTCTAGCTTCTAGTTTTTCAGGGTAAAATTATATTTTAATATTAGTTTATTTTTCCGAGATATATAAATACACATGTGAACAATGTCTTCCTTTCAATTGGCATTTTATACATATCAACTTAATATAAATAATTTTCTGAATTGATGGTCTAGTGCATCTTTCATATGTACTGTATCACTGATCTACTCTTCAACCACATTTGATGCCATCAGAGATGCTGAATTTTGTCATTTTATTGTCTTCATTGTTGTTTGATTTAGTTACTTTGTCAATCTTTCTGAACATTGTTCTTACTGTTTTTAGTCTTTTGATTTGTTTCAGCTATACAGCATTGCTTATTTTTAGTGATGAAATTAGAATAGACATTTAAATGTTTAATCTAAATCTAAAAGAATCAAATCAAATGATTGGATATAACAGTGAGGAACTTTAGAATAGAGGGATTATAGCAATTGATGTTAAGGAATCATTGTTGTAGGAATAGCCTTGCTGTTTATAAACATTAAGCGTAATAACACATAGAAAACAAGATTAGTGACAGAGAGAAGGGCATACAGAGGCTTCATTGAAGTCTGGAGGGCACAAATTGATAGCATTGTTGCAGGAAAGTCCAGATGACCTCTGCTGCCATACTCATTCTTGCATACATCTGATGGGCACTTACTATATCCAGGCCAAGTTAACAAGTTACCAAGAAGCAACTAAAACCTTCCTTTCCTGCTGTGCTCCTAGCTGAGGGAGAGAGACAGAAACACTAAATGAATGCCGCATGCCACAAGTCAGGTTCTAAGAAAGCATATGAAGAAAAGTGAAGACTTTTGCTGTTGAAGCAGGCAGGCTAAGTGCAGATCACCTTTCCTTTCTTTCTCCTAATCCAGTACCCTCTCAACTCCTGTCTGCAGGAGACCACCTGTTGTTGCCTCTCCTCACTCTCTGCTCCCATTCCAAGGGGGACTAAGCACACACCTGTGGAATGGCCTGTTTCTCTTCTGGACTCCCTCAGCAACTCCCTAGCTCATCCCCATTCCTAAGTGTCAGCTTCCAACATCAAAAAAAAAAAAAAAAAAAAAAAAAAAAAAAAAAAAAAAAAAAAAAACACATTTTGCCTGGAAAAGCCAGTGGTCACATCTACCAGCATCTCAGAAGAATCTCCTTCTAAGAAAGGCACAGCTACCAAACCCTCCCAAGAACCAGAGGATAACAAAAGCTGAAGAAAAAACACTTACTCAACAATAATATGATGAGATATTAAGACCTAGAATCACAATTATCCCAAACACAGAAACCTAGATGTAAATTTAAAACAAAATTATTAAAAGCCAGGAAAATATATCTTCACTATAGCCCAGAAACCCCATCATAGTAGGCTCTGAGAATTGCAACATAACTGAAGAACAAGAAAAAGACCTTAAAACAGCACTTATGAATATGATGGAGGTTCTTAACAAATAATGAAGAAATCCCTTAAAGACATCTATGAAAACACAAATAGTATAAGGAAAGGAATTAAAATAGTGCAAGATCTGAAAGTGAAAATATAATCAATGAAGAAAGCCCAAGCTTAGAGAAATGGAAGATTTAGCAACTTAAACAGGGACCACAGAGGTAAGATTCATCAACAGAATACAGAGGTAAAAGAAAGGATCTCAGACATTGAACAAATGATAGAAGAAATAAATATCTTGGTAAAGGGAAATGTTAAATCTAGAAAAATTTCTGGCATAAAACATCCAGGAATATAGAGTACTATGAAAAGACCAAATCTACAAATAATAGGAACAAAGGAGGCAGAAGGACCCAGGTCAAAGACAGAAAATATTTTTAACATAATAATAATTTTTTTCTAATCTAAAGAATGAGATGTCTATAAAGGTATAAGAAGCATACAGAACACCAAATAGATTGGACTAGAAATGAAATTCCCCTAGTACATATAATCAGAACACTAAATATATAGAATGAAGAAAAATATCATGAAATGCAAGAGAAAATGCCAACTCTGGAGGCAGACCTATTAGAATTATATCTGACTTCTTAATGGAGACTCTGAAGCCAGAAGAAGCTGGACAAATGTCCTTCCAACTCTAAGAAACCACAGATGCCAAACTCTGTGCCCAGCAAAAAGTTAATTCATAATAGGTGGAAAAATAAAACATTCCATGACAAAACATAATTGAGCAATAGCTATCTACAAATTCATTCCCATAGAAGTTACTTGCAGAAAAACTCGAACTTGAAAAGTTAACCACATCCAAGAAAACACAAGAAATAAAATATTTCAGACTAGCAAAGCAAAAGAGGGGAAACACACACACACACACACACACACACACACACACACACACACACACACACACACACAGAGAGAGAGAGAGAGAGAGAACCCAACACATACCACCACCACAACAAAATAACAGGACTGCATAGGCATTGATCTTTGACATTTCTCAACCTCAATGATCTCAATTCCTCAGTCAAAATACACAGACCAGCAGAATGGAAGCAAAAACTTTCAATTTTTGACATCTCTGCCCTATCCAAGAAACACACCTTAACATCAAAGATAGAAATAACCCCAGAATAAAGCATGGATAAATATATTCTAAGAAAATAGATCTAAGAATCAAGCCAGTGTAGCCATTTTGATAGCTAATAAAGTAGACTTCAAACCAATATTGATCAGAGGAGATAGAGTATGACATTACATATATATCAAATGAAAAATCCACCAAGATGACATTTCAGTTCTTAACATGTACACACCACACACAAGAGCACCCATGTTTATAAAATAAACATTACTACAGTTTAAATCACATATGACTATTATACATTGACAATGGGAGACTTGAAATACTCACTCTTACCAATAGAGAAATCATCCAAACAAAAACTAAGCATGAAAATGCGAGCACTAACTTACATTATAAACCAAATGAAACTTCCAACAGCAAGCTTACAAATTCATGAAAACCAACCAACTCTGTGCTGCATAAAAAGTGTGTCAAGACAGATAAAAAAAGAAGAAATTGAAGACTTTCTAAAATTGAATTAAAATAAATACATAACACACCCAAACATATTGAATACAATTGAGGGAGTTCTAAGAGACAGGTCATAAGCACCTACTTTAAAACAAACAAACAAAAACTGGAGAGATTTAATACTAGTAACTTAATAACACATCCATGTGTTCTAGAACAAAAAGAAGAAATCATACTCAAAAGGAGTCAATGGTAAGAAATAATAAAACTCTGGGCTGAAGTCATTAAAATAGAGACAAACCTGCAAGCAAACAAAATTACAAAAGAATCTGAAAGTTGGTTCTTTGAGAAAATTAATAAAATTATCAAAACTTTATGTAAATTAACTAAAAAGCTGAGAGAATATCTAAACTTACAAAATTATAGATGAAGAGGGGGACATAACAGGATACACTGAGGAAATTCAGAGAATCATAAGGACATACTTTAAAAACCTGGAAATATCTAAACAAAATGTATTCGTTTCTTAAGACATACCATTTACAAAAGTTAAATAAAGATCACATAATCAATTTAAACAGACCTATAATTCTTGTGAAACAGAAATAGTAATTAAAAGTCTCTCAAAAAAAAAATAAATAAAAAACCAGGGCCAGATGGTTTTAACACAGAATTCTGCCAGACTTTCAAAGAAGAATTAATGCCAATATTCCTTAAATTATTTTACAATATATAAAGAATATTGCTCAATTTGTTTGAAGAGGCAAAAGTTACCCTCATAACTAAACCATATATAGACCCAACAAAGAAAGAGAATTACAGACCAATTTACCTTAAGAATATGGAAGCAAAAATTTTTATTAAAATACTACAACCCAAATTCAAAAACACAGCAAAATGATCATACATCA
The DNA here is from genome assembly GCA_004025045.1 of Sigmodon hispidus. Taxonomy (NCBI): domain Eukaryota; kingdom Metazoa; phylum Chordata; class Mammalia; order Rodentia; family Cricetidae; genus Sigmodon; species Sigmodon hispidus. The sequence goes on along the minus strand of PVIH01000350.1, from coordinate 325,556 downwards.
CAATTTAGTAGGCTGCATCACAGAGATGCAGGGATGATTCAATATATATAAATGGATAAATATAATTCACCATATTATCAGATTGAAAGACAAAAAAAAAAGAAAACTTGACAGGATAATATTTTTAGATGCAGAAAAGGTCTTTAAGAAAATTCAATTCTCTTTCATAATATAAGTCTTGTAGATATTAGAGACACAAGGAACATACCTCAATATAAAAAAAGCATGTTACAGCAAGCCTATAGCCATATCAACATAAATCATGAAAGCAATTCCACTAAAATCAAGAACAAGACAAGGTTATCCACTTTCTCTATTCCTATTTAATATAGTACTCAAAGTTTTATATAAGAGCAATAAGACAAATGAAGGGAAGCAAGAACATGAAAATTGGAAAGATAAAGTCAAAGTATCTTTATTTGTAGATGATTTGATTATATACATAAGAGACTCTAAAAATTCCAATAGGAAAATTCTACAGTTGATGAACACTTTCAGCAAAATAACTGTGTAAAAAATAACTCACAAAATTATTAGCCTTCCTATGTGAAAATGACAAACAGAATGAGAAAAAAACTAGGGAAAAACACCTTTCACAATAGACTCAATTAATGTAAAATATCTTGGTGTAACTGCAACCAAACATAAAAAGTTCAAAATATTGAAGAAGATATCAGAAGATGGAAAGTTTTCCTATGCTCATACATCAATTGAATTATTATAGTATGAATGCCTATTCAACAAAAAACAACCTAGAGATTCAATGCAATCTCCATCAAGATTCCAACACAATTCTTCACATATCTAGAAAGCACGATTTTCAGCTTTATATGGAAATACAAACACTCAAGGAATCTAAAATAATTCTGAATATTAGAAGAACTGCTGGAGGTATCTCTATCTCAGATATCAAGTTATACTACAAAGCTTTAGTTAAAAAAAGCATGCTATTGCTATAAAAACTGAAATATTGATCAATATAATTGAATTGGAGACCCACACATAAATGCACATGTTTTATGGACACGTTACTATTGATAAATAAGCCAGAAATACACAATGGCAAAAAGACAACATGCTCAACACATAGTGCTTGCCAAACTGTATTTCTGCATGTAGCAGAATGCAAATAGATTCATACTTACCACCCTACACAAAATGCAACTCTAAATGAATCAAAGACCTCAATACAAAAGCAGATATATTGAATGAGATAGAAGAAAAGTTAAAAAATGAGCCTTCCACTCATTGTTACAGGAATAGAGTATCTGAACAGAATACCATAAGCATGGGCACAAAGATCAACAAGTAATAACTAGGTTCTAACAAAACAGAAAAGCTCTGCATAGTGAATGACAATACACCAGTTACAAAATGGGAAAAGATTTTTACTCACTACAAATCCAATAGTGGGCCAATATCCAAAATATATAAAGTACCCCAAAAACTAGATCTCAAGAAAACAAATAATCCAACTTAAAAATGGGGCACAAATATAAACAAAGAATTCTTAAAGAGAAAACTCAAATGTCTGAGAAACACTTTAAAAGGTTTAGTATCCTTAGTCATCAGGGAAATACAAATCAAAATTACTTTGAGATTTCATCTTATATTGCTTAGAATGGCCAAGAACAGTAAAACAAGTGATAACTTATGCTGGAAAGGATGTACAGTATGGCAAACACTCATCCATTGCAAGTGGGAGTGCGAACTTTTACAGTCACTATGAAAATTAGTGTGGTGGTTCCTCACAAAGATGTACACTGATCTACCTCAAGATCCAGATATATCAAGTTTGGTCATATATCCAAAAGATATTTCATCCTACTTCAGAGAAACTTGCTCAATCATGCTCATTGCTGCTTTATTCTAAATAATCATAAATTAGAGCCAATTTAGACATCCCTCAGTTATTAAAACAGATAAAATCATGAAATTTGTAGGTAAATGATGGAACTAAAAGATATAATCCTGAGTGAGGTAACTCATATCCATAAAAACAAATAAGATACATATTTGTTTATACTTGAATATTAGCTGTTAAGTTGATGATAGCCATGCTACAATCTATAGAACCTTAAAGGTTTGGTATAGAGCAGGGGACAAGGGCATACAGATAGATCTTCCTGGTAAAGGGCAATGAAATGGATAGTTGTGGATGGATGAATGGTAAGAACAAATGGGAAAGACACAAGAAGAGGGATATGAGGAAAAGAATATTGGAAGAGACATCTAAAATTAAGGGCTATTTGAAATATAGTATGGTAGAAGTTTCCTAAAATATATACATATATTAAAGTGATTTAAATGAAATTGCCAATTGGAGAGAAAGAGTCCCAACAGACTCTTTGTCACTAAATGAAGCTTCCAGGATTAGGAATTGTTTGTATCTAATTGAGTTGTTGGCCACAGCGTCCCATGCAATTTCCCAAACAACCCAGGCTGTTACCAAGACTCTAGAGTGCCCTCCATTAACTGATGTCATAGTTGCAATGCTGAAGACAAAACTTATACTCATCAAGCATGTCAAGGTGGTAGAACCTTCACCCTAATGTGCTTTTGTACAAAAGGAACTGTCCAAACTACCAGAGGAGAAATATAAATCCTAACCTAGCCACAAAACCCTTTGATATACATAGGCTAGTGCAATGGTGGCACAAAGCTTGCAGGAGTGGCTAACAAATACCTTATTGAATTTAAGACTCCATGAGATGGACCCATATTGGACACTGCTTAGGTGACCAAGAACCTGAGACTAGGTAGTCCAGAGATCTAGGGGAAAACCAAACAAATTAATTCTTTCTATTAAAAGAATCTAGCAATAAAATGTGTCCTAATAGCATTCTGCTACATTCCTAGATCATTACCTTGCTCAGTCATCAACAGAGAAGTCCCCTCCTGCAGCAGATGGAAACAAATGCTGTGATCCACAGCCAAATAATGTGTAAAGAGTGAGAAGCCTTGGAATATTTTAGCCCTAAACAGGATGACTCCACCAAATCTTTCTTACCAGAGTTCAGGGAACACTATGGAAAAGGAGCTAGAAAGTGTATAAGAGCAAGGGAGAATGGAGGTCACCAAGGAAACAAGGCCCTGATAACAGAATGGACACACATTTGAACTCACAAATACTAAAATAGCATACACATGGCCTACACAGGTCTGTACTTGGTGAGGTATTAGAATTGAAAGGAGAGGTGGACATGTGCCCCTGTCCTTAAACCAGAAGTGATTTTCTATTGATAACCCCTTTCAACTGAAAGTATAGTTTCCTTCAAGTGGTCGTACTGTGAGACCAACTACTCTTACCCATAGTCTACATGTCCAGAAGTATGTAACCAAGAAAAACAAACTCAACGGTACCTTTGAAGTTTCTTTATCTCACAATGTGTTAAAGCTTTTAAAAATTCTTATTTTTATTTACATATTTTTACATTTTTCTCTCATTTTACTCTACAGCTCCTTTGCATATATATTATAGCTTTCAGTTTTGTTTTGCTTTGTTTTTAATGGGATTTTTGAGTTTGTGAACAAGTAGGTCTCTGTGTCAACTGGTTTCTTGTCTTTTTCTTAGGCTCCTTTCCTTCTGTTTTTGTCATTTTTTGTATGATCTTGGTCTTATCTCAATATGTTAGTTTCTGTTTGATTTCATTTTATTTTATTGTTTAAAGGTTGTTTTTTTTTTTCTAACAAGAGATAGAAATGGGGTAGATCTGGATGGGAGGGGAGGTAGAAGAAACTGAGAGGAGTAAAGGGAGAGGAAACCATAGCCAGTGTATAGTACAGGAGAAAAAAAATCTACTTTCAGTAAAAGAAAAGGAAAAATGAAGCAGAAACAGTAGAAAGGGGCATAGTACCAGTGAAGAAGGACCAAGAGAGAGGCAGGGTACCAGTTAGAAAGGCTGCATTACAGATGATATGAGAACAGAGGTTTGTGTGTGGTGAAACTATTAGCCATGGGAAAGTTCTGTGGGATAAAGGACCCTTTTCAAAGAAATGGAAAGTGTAAAGATCCTGAGGTAAGCAAAGTCTCAGTTTATTAAGAAACAGATATAAATTTGAAGATAGAGGCAAGGAATAAAGGGATATGGTATGTAAACGGAGACACAACGGGGCCTAATCAAGGCTGTCCAGGACTCCAGCCATGTTTTTAAAGGCTTAAATTTGTAGCTCAGTGGGACAGCAGATGAGATGAGTGGCATCATCCCTGATTATCATTTTTTATGTACTTCTTCTTCATATCCGTGGGAAGTGACAAGACAACCAAAGGAAGGTAAGCAACATAGTAACTTGCATTGAATGGGTCTTCAAGTTTGAGAGAAGTGATTTGATTGAGGGCACACTTGGCAGAATCTACTGCTGCACTATGGAGTATTGGGAGAAAAGGAAAAGAGGAATAACACTTAGCATTGGACATCAGCAACTGGCTAGTTTCTGTGATGTAGAGAGATGAAGAAAGAAAAAAGAAAGAATATTTACAAGAGAAGGGAGTCATCAAAATTCATACTTAAAATACTGATTAGGCACCTGAAAATAAAAGCCAACAGCTCCAACATCTATCAACCAGAAAATGCAGTCAAAACATTAAGAGTACATCTGTCTCATGATGAATGACCAGTGAGTGACCACTCTTCTGTAACACACACACACACACACACACACACACACACACACACACACACACACACACCGTTCATTCATCATCTTTGGCCTCTGGCAAAGTTTTATAAATAAAATGGGCCAACATATTGCCTTTAACTACCAAAATACTTTCTTTCAGAAAAGAACAAATTGTGTGGTCCAATGTTCAGCTACTCTCATGGTCTAGCCTCATCCAGGAGTCTGTAAAAACTACAGTGGAAAAGAACCATTTTTATTTTGACTTGTAGGATCTTTTAGGAGAATGTCCCAAAATAGACAATTTTAATGTGTTTCCTGGGTAACTATGTGCTTGGGACCACTGTCCAAGGACACAGCTTTCTAAGCCAAGACATTCGATGCTTGCCAACACTGTCTGTCAAAGAGAGATAGAGAAAAACATTGTGTTTTTCTTTCATATCATGCAGACATACAAAGCCTAAGTCTTAAATAGAACAACAATCCCATCAAAAGGAGAGTTGCTTTTTCAGAATTGTGCTTTGGAAGCCATGTGTGATAGAAATGCTATCATATCTCAAAGAACACCCAAGTTTCTTCTGGAGCTATGGCTATAGTCATCGTAACCGTGTATATTATTTAGTTTGGGGCACTATGACAATTCACCCACGGAACAGGTAAGCTTCAGCTTAGATCACAGTCTGCCTCCAACAGATCAGAAGTTATGAGAGACTATTTTTTCAGTTTTAAAAACTTGTGTGTGTGTATGCGCGCGCGTGTGTGTGTGTGTGTGTGTGTGTGTGTGTGTGTGTGAGAGAGAGAGAGAGAGAGAGAGAGAGAGAGAGAGAGAGAGAGAGAGAGAGAATCATGACAAATTGGCATATACTGGACAAGGGATAACCTGGGGTAGTTGTTTCTTTCCTTTGGCCATAGGATCCTGGGGATTGAGCCCACATCATCAGGATTGGATGAAGTCACTCAAGCCCATTGAGCTATCTTGCTGTTCTTTACTTCTTTTGAATGTAACTCTTTTGTTTATAAATCCAGAATCCTACTGTATTGTTTATGGTCAAAAAGTTTTTATTTCTCATATTATTGCTTCAATGATGAAGCCAGTCAATGAGGAGACAGATTTGCATTTTATTGTCTACCACCTGCCTTGAGATTTCACTGTGATCTGGTAAATGTCCCTGAAAAGTACACATATTAAATGTTTGGTTCTCAAGTGGTGCTATTGAGAGATACTGGAGATTTTAGAGGTGTCTTTTTGTCATTGGGCACACATCCAAGACAAAGACTGTAGGATTTTAGTCTGTCCCTCTTTCTTTTTCTACTTGCTGTTCACATTCAGCATTTCTTTTCATGTGTTTCCATGGTGTTGTTTGCCTCTTCATGGACCCAAAGCAATGTGCCAATATGTCAGAGTCTGGGGCCTTAAAAACAAGCCTTTTATTACCAGTTAGTTTTCTTACACATTTTTTCAGAAAGATGAAATGATAACACAGATATAATGTGGGAGGAACATTTCTCTTCATTAAAAAGATGCCAAAGACATCACTATCCTTTGAAAAGTATGTTGTGGGAAAAGGACCTACCATGAACTGAGATGTCAAACAGCAGAGACTCCCAGACTTATCATTCCCAGCCTTCATTGGGAAATTTGGTCCCAAATGTATCTACAACATGTACAAGAACAAGGAGGCTTAGATGTGCAGAAAACTTTCTCTGCCACATTTGTAACCACAATCACCTTATTGCACCCAACATGCAAGAAATTCCAAAATCTTTACATGAAAGATCACAATTTCTATTATTTTTGACTTAAGACAATATAAACTGAAATTTCAGAGAGTCTCCCGCAATTACTAACTATCAAATTCTTGCACACATGTCAGCTTCAGGTGTGAAAATTATTATTACTAAGCCATCTCTTCCTCCATGCCTTCAGGTCTTATCAACTTATGAAACTTATGCTCACTCTCTCACCAGAACAGAGCCGCACCCCTGCAGACAGCTGTACTCAAAGGCTACTTTTCTCTTAAGTCATCTGGCAAGTTTTTGCTCCCTTTCCCATCACCTTCAGATCTATTTGTTTCTTTATTTGGACTTTTGGACCTCAGGTGAGGGTTATAGCAGCTTGCCCTTGTTCTCCTGGGTCCTCTCTGGTGTGCCTCTATCATTTCCCCCGCTTGTGATCAACTGACTTATTTACTCTGCAAATTTGAAAATGTCAGCATCCTTCCTCAGTGACCCTGGGGCATACCTCAGAATTCTACAACATTTTCTGTCTTTATGTTGCAGCAGCTTCCAATATATAAATGTTTACTAGATGCTCTTAATGACAAAATGAAAGATAAAAAAATTAAATAAAATTAGACCTTCAAAAGACTAAACCTTAACTGAAACCTCATACTGCATACCAAAAAAAAATAAACTCTAAATAGATCATAAACCCAAATGTAAAATATTGGAACTTTTAGAATGATAAATCTTCAAGATGTAGGGGTTGGTAAATGTTATTAAAATTGATATTTGTCCAAAACAGCACTTTAAAATAAAGATGGGTCTTTGCAAACTGGTCCTCATCAAGATGAAAACCATGAAATTTAGTTGAGAAGACAAACCATAGGCCAAAATACATGTACATACTACAAATTCCATATATAGATACATAAAGGACTATCAAAATGTAACAGTAATAATGAAAATAATAAAATTAGAAAATGGACAAAAACATGAAAACCCACTTCACAAAGGGGAATTTACAGAATACAAATATGTACATGAAAATATGTTCAAATATTATCTGCATCATTATACAATAAAGAGATTCAAAGTAAAGCCATTATGGGACCCCCATGTGCATCTATCAGAATATCTAAAACAAAAGCATTGATAACCAATGTTAGAGAAGATGCATTGGAACTTAGTACCTTATGTATATAAATCAATAAAATGACATGTCTATTTTGGAAGATAGTTCACAGTTTCTTACAAACACAACATGCGTCAATTGTACTCTTAAGATTTTGTCCTGGGGCTGGAGAGATGGCTCAGCCGTTAAAGGCTAGGCTCACAACCATAAATATAAGATTTTGTCCTGAAAAAATGAAAACTCACTTTTGCATAGCAACAGATGAGCATTGTAATTGAAATCAGAGGTATCCCTCATAGGCTCATACATTAAACACTCAGTGCCCAACTTGTAGTCCTGTTTTAAAGGTTGTGGAGCCTTTAGGAGATGGAGCCTGGATGAAGGATGTGGGTCATTGGGGTAGCCTTTGGAAAGTTATAGTTGTCCCTGTTTCTAGCCTGTACTTTCTGCTTTCTACTCCCCCACATGTGAGGAGGGCCATTCCACATTCCTGCTGCTGTGGACAGACTGAGCTTCTGTTGCTCTTTTTTTTTTTCAGAATGATGTGCTGAAATCTATCTGAAGCCATGTGTCAAATAAGTCTGTCCTCTCATACATTGCTCTGTAAGGCATTTGATGATAGACACTCAGAAACAATACATTAAGCATTCACAAAACTTTACTTATGATAACTCAAAACTGAGAAGAACCAAGACTGTTTTCCACAAAATAAATAAAATGTAATATCACTCAACAATATAAAGAAAGCACAAGAGATACTTAGAATAACTCAGATATATCATAAGGAAATTATGCTAAATTAAAAATATCTCATGGGTTTATATATATAGTAGTTAGTTACAGCTATTTAACAGTTTCAATTGGCAAAATTATAGACAAAAATGGTTACCATTTGTCAGAATTTATGAACAGAGGAAATGAGAAGGAAAGTGAGATGCAATGGCTGAAAAGAGGCAAGCTGATATTCTGCAAGGCGATAGAATGTTCTTTATCCTAATACTAGAGTACTTATCGGAATGGACATGAGATAAAAAATATACACACAAAATCTCACAAGCACATATGAATCTTCCTGAGAATCTCAATGATGTTGTGGAGACTACTATGTGATTTTGTACTAGTTTTACCAAGACATAACTACTGAAATCTTGGCTGATGATATAGAGCCTTGATGTGACATCTTACTCATCAATGTAGCATAAAACTCTCTAGAAAAAGCTATAAATATGTGTAGGCCTAAAAGATATTTAAGAATATTAGACAAATTCATGAGAAAATTCAGGATCTATTGAACGGTGGCAGCTGTATTGATGTCTGTAACACTGTATGGAAATGGCTAAGTACATACTTCCAAATTCAGATACAGTCATACAAAGAAGATCTGAGGGGCTAAAATCTCTTGTTCACTTCTTGTTTGTGGGATATGTGTACAAGTGTTTGCATGTATGTGCAGGTGTGAATTCACACACGTGTGTGAAGGCTAGAGTCTGATGGTAAGTGTCTTTCTTGATAACTCCATTTACTGAAGCAAAGTACCTCAATAAATCAATTGTTGACTTCATTGGTCTGGCAGGACAGCTTGCCCTGGGGATCTCCATTTCTTCCTCTTGAACACTAGATTTATAGGTGGGATGCTTATCCACCAGGTTTTTATGTGGTGCTGGGTTTTTGAACTCTGGGCTTTGTGCTATGCAGTGAGCACTTTATCCACTGGTCATCTTTCTAGCCTAAATTATTTCCTTGTAATTACATCTTCTAAGTTGAATGTAAGATCCCGGGGAGAAAAGTATAATGTCTTCTTTACTTGCTGAGTGTAGCCTAGACTTCATGTCATTGCTGATGAATGGTTGCTCCCACTTTATCCCAATCTGATAATGGGTTATGCATGCGGGTGGGATGGCACCTTGCAACCGACTGATGGATTTTTCTAATGAGAATTTAAAGTAAATCATGCCACTGTCAGCTCAGCATCTGGCAAAGCCAGAGTAACATTCCAAACATGGCTAAGAAAAATGATGCTATCAATAAAATACTCCTTTGACATCTGGGGTCTGCTGCATTTTCTACTTACATTATCACTATGTAAAGACTCAAGCTCCCTGGTGCTGCAGGAGTTCAGTGTCAAATGTTCTATGTTTCTCTTATGGATTTGCATCCATCTCCACCAGCAGTTTCAGAGGTGAAGGTCACAGAAATGGACAGAAACAAACAACAGTACTGCATGTTTAGCAGTATTAAGACATAGAAGTTTACTTCTGGAAAACAAAATGAGTTCTAAAATTCATATTTATGGAAACACAAGGCTACTTGAAAGTGTCTCATTTCCACTTGCTCTTTATCTTAAGCAGCCACTAAAGTTTCCCATTACAAGTGAAGCTTGTTCACAGTTGTCATAGTCATTATGCTGGTGGTCACTTTTAGGTGACATGTTATTCTTTCCTGCTTTGCAAAATTTCTTAATGTAGGGATTACTTTTCATAAGAGTAGAAGAAACATTACTTTTTTTCTGCAAATACACAAAATCTGACAAACCATGACTGGGCAGATGTAAACATTGAGTAATTCAGAATTGGTACAGATCTTTTCTAATGTTGTCAAGGATTGTTTCAAGTTGGATATATATGCTCTCTCTTGTCTTCTCCCACCTCCCTGTGTGTATGTATGATGATGATATGATTGTGTATAAGGACTTGTGTCATCACTGAGGTCAGAAGACAACTTTTTTGAATGAGTGTCCTTCTTATTCGGGGGATGGGCATCCCTGGTTTCTGTCATTTTTTTTTTTCACTTACTCCATGCTAGATAGCCTGTGAGTTTCCAAGATCATTCTCCTTCAGGAGTCTTAGGATTACAGGTGGGTGCTGTTGGTTCCATGGATCCAGATAGGGTTGAAGAGACATCTCCCAAGCCCCTGGATTTGTTTTGGGAAGATGTCCATTTCATATGTTGGATCCCAAAGTTTTCCACTGTTAGCTGATTATGGATTCTCAAAAGTACATGTAACCAGTAATTGCAACATCATGGTGGGGTTAGCATTACTCCCCCTGACTTGAAAGTTTTTAATGTATTTGTTCTTGAACAGCATGTTGTAGTTATATCACCTGTATGTTGGAGTCAGCACTAGTAACTGAGCCTATGTGTATACCTATGTGGTTAGGGGCTGCAACGGACAGACCTTTGCTCACAGATGCAAACTCCCTTTGATTCTTGCGCCTACAAGAGAAAAGGTTACATTCCTATAGTATCTAAAAATTAGTGAGGCACTTCCTAGCAAACCAACTAGGGAAAAACAGCATGCCAAAATATGATTTATTAGTGTTTCCCTGGCATTTGGAGATATATCCATACACTTAGAAATTACTCCATTTCTCATGATGTAAGATTTGGAAGAAATGCTTTAAAAGACACACTCAAATTTTTTATCAAAAAAAAAAAAAAAAAAAAAAAAAAAAAAAAAAAAAAAAAAAAAAAAAAAAAAAAAAAAACAATGAGAGGGCTGAGGGAGTTGTAGCTCTGGGATATCTGATATTTCTCTGTCCTCTAACTCAGATCCATTATCCTAATCCTACAGTAAAGTTTACTGAATGCCTAGCCTTGGCCTGATGGTAGTTGGGGAGTGAAGGAATCCGGAGTAATATTCAACAGCATTATTGAAATTGGTGTTACATTTCAGTAACAAGCTTAGGACAGGGATCACGTACTCCTGAGATACAAAGACTTAGAATTGAAGAATGTGGGAAGTGGGTGCATCACTGAAATCCTTAAAATAACATGAACAGTGCCTGGGTTGGGTTCAGTGATTCAAGCCAATTACTGAAATTGTCACAAAGTGTCCTCAGGATTTGGAGACATCCAGAAAATTGACTAGACACATTACTATTAAATTTACATAGCTTCTTCCTCTTTCTTCATAGTTACAGCTAGTTATTTTAACTGAGCTCTACTACAATTTTTTTATTAATTTATTAATATTAGTTAATTAACAATTTGCTTTCTGACAACTCACTATGTTTCCAAGGTCCCAAGTCCTAGGATTGCAGATGTACACAAATGTGCCTAAAATGAATTTAAAAAACTTCAGAGCAGAACTTGATTTTGCAGATATCTCTCTTCATGTGGAGGGCTTGGTATTATCCTCACCATTTGTGATTTGAAAGCAATTTGTCCATATGAGCAGCAAACTGAACATTATATTTTGCTTCCTAAGTTAGAAGACTCCATATCTCTCACTACCAGCTAGTCCCCAGGTGATCTAAGTATCTTTCTTCTTTCACTAATAATGAAGTCACAGAGCCCAGGATCTTAGCTCTGCCACATGGGAGCTTATAACTCTGAGCAAGTTTCAAAATTTCTACCATTTTCTCTCCTGGAAATCAGAGCAACTACCACCCCATAGGGCTTCTGGGAGGGGCCAAATGAGCTAGTAGTGCGGGTGAAATATTTAGAACAGCCCTAGACACATAGAAAATTTTCAATGTGTAGTCATTATTTGTATTTAACAGATTTACCTTATTCTAGTGCCAGGTTCATGGAGATGCCTTCTTTGAGAAGCTGGCTTTCCCATGTTTATCATTCTAGAGTATAAGAACGTTTCACTCATGCCAGTCTTTCCAGCAACACCCATTCCAACTGCACAATCAGTTGGCATCTTTTGGACCCTGGTTTTCATGAATTTAAAGTCTTTGTGTCTGACTTTATAAATGATCCATCTTTAGGTTTTCATGAATTCAATGAAAACACCAATCTCTATTCTTACCTCTGAACTTCTACAGCTCAACTGTGGTTATGACATTGGGGCTGAGAGCTACACAGACCTGAACTCCTTCCCATCATTAGTGTTAGCCATCAGTCAGAAAAATACATTCTGATCAACAGAAGGAAATAAGAAGAGGCTTACATACCTTTACTCTTAGTTTTAAAATTTATTGCTTACATATACACATTATATCTTTATTTTAGTCTCCTGTCCTCCCTTCCAACTCTGCCTGGCCACCTTCATCATATTCCTCTCTCAAATCCGTGTCTTCTGGATTATTTTTCTATAGCCCATTGAGTCAACTTTTCCTGCCTAAACACACATGGGGATGGGGCTCCCATTGGGAGTATGGGCAACTCACAAGGAACTCATTTCCAAAGAAAACTGGTTTTTCCTGTTCTTAATGCTGTCTACTGTCTCCAAATTCCCAGATAGGAGTTGATATTAAGAATTGGTAAAGCTTTTAAGAGGCAGAGGTTATTAGGAGGTCATTGTTGACCCACCTCATCTGGAATCACTGTCACAAATCTTTTTGGTACATCCCTACCCTACCACTGTTATGTCATCCATCATCAAAAGGTTCTGGCCAGAGGCAGCAGAACTTGGCAGCATGCCCTTACACTTCAAGAAAAGTATGTCTAATAAAAGCATTTACTTTACAAAGTTACCCAACTTCAGGGTATTTTCCCCCCAGAAACTGCAAATGGACTAAATACAGAGATGGAGAGGACAGATAAACTGATAAGAGAACCAGGACAATGGGCCTAGATAATCATCTGCTCTCATATGGGCAAAAGCAATTAGAGCTAAATAGGGAGGGAAGTATTAATGTCCATCACCTTTTCAACCTCAGTCCACAGCCATAGCCTCTCACATGACATATAGGACTATTTTTTCCCCTTTATGCTTCAGTTTGAACTTGGGTCATTTCATTGTTTGTTTTAGGAGATGATGTCTCTTATGTATCCTGGGTTGGGTCTTGACTCTTATCCTCCATCTTTGTCTCCAGATGCTGTCGTGGAGATAGCATGCCCAGCTATATGTTGTTTTTTAGAAACTATTTCATGGAAGAATTGGGGTAAGATAACCTTTCCTTTGGTCTCACTTTGATCACTTCTGTTGTTTAAAAGGACTCAGCTAGATGAATACAGAGCTAAGTTGAGATACTATGTCTAAGCGTAAAATGAACATTAGAAAACTTTTGCTTTCCCACTACCATGAAAATGCATGAAATAAAAATAACAGAAACACACAAAACAAGCATCAGTAGGCCAGTGAAAGCACTACTACTTGGATGTGAGCACTACACTACCATTGAAAAGTATTCATATTCTTTGAGATGTTCTATTTTGAAAATATAGTTCACAGCTAAATAAATTTCTCAAAAATCTGATCACATATTAACTCTAAGAGCATAACCATAATAGAGTGTCATTTAAATCTACATTATAGTGCTAAATTTTACTTTTACATTGTTTTGATTAAAGGGAAGATGTGGAACTTAGTGGCATACTGAAAAGACAACATATTTACTGTTTATAAATGACTCAAGACTCAATGCTGTGGTGGATAATCTGGACTTTGCCAACAAAAGACAGTGTGAAGACAGGCTAGGAGAAGGTCTGTAGGTAAGCGGCTTGCTGTGAAAACATGAGGACCTGTATTCACTTCTCAGAACCATTGTAAAACAGTAGGAGTGGTGCTGTGCACTTATAATCAGAGCACTAGGGAGACAGAGACAAAGGATTTCTGGGGCTCTCTGGCCAGCCAGGGTAGCCTATTTGGTTGGTTCCAGGCCAGTGAGAAATTGTGCTTTCCAAAATAAGTTGTTGGGTGACTCTTGAGGAATGTTAATCAAGATTATCCTCTGAACTATACAGGCATTCATATACATACATACATATATATATAATTTATGCCGATGAACACATCAACATATGACAGTACACAAATGTACACTGTCATACACACACACACACACACACACACACACACACACACACATACACACCTGTTGTAATTTGCTTCTGGCCTGGACATTCTGATCTACATTTCCCCTTTTTCTATTTTTAAAACAAAAAGAACCTCAAATCTAATATCTTTTGTTTTTGCCCATTACCTATAATGACTTATAACCAACACTGTAAACAAACACAAGCATCCATAATCCATTTTGGTGGAATGTAGGCATACTCCTCTAGGCTACTTCCTGCTGAATGGTGGTACTGGCAATCCTATAGGGATCCAAAGAAAAATTTAGGATTATGTATAAACCTTCAGTGGAGTAGTCTGTAACACTGGGTAATCTCAGCCAATCTTTTTGAAGTAGTTTTGGATGCAGAGCTCAGTGGAAATTTAATAGAGGTACTCTGAAATTCTAAATCATCTGGGCCATCCATTTTTCATTGGAGACTTTTCAGTGGGTCTTCCTTGAAAAAACTTTATTTTCTTTAACTGAAAGTAAATCCACAACTTCTTATTTTCTGTAGAAATAAAAAGAAAACCTCTTTTCCAAAGTAGCATTATCTTTTGAATTCAGTTTTAAAGTCATTTCATTTATAAAATATGTACGGTGGATTAATCAATCAGTGTTTGTAATCAAATGTCTATTGACAGCTTTAACCACTTCATTCATAGTCAAAAGAACTTAAAGACGAGACAATAACATACAGAATCCAGACGCTCTTTGTATTTTCCATTTTTACATGACTTATTACTATTTCTTTTTATTCTATTTCTTTTTTTAAGGACTTTCCCTGTCCTTTTTTATTTTCTGTCTCAAGCCTACATATATTTAAACATACCCTAAAACATTTACAGGTATTTTTTTAAAATCTATCTCTACTGCGTATCTCTCATTTTTCTGTTTCTGACCACACCTTTGCTTGGCTAAGGTCGCTGAACCACCCAGCACTATTTTTTTTTTTCTGTTTCTGCACACATCTTTAATCCTTCACCCAGTTTCCTCTATTTCTTTCTGTTTCTGTCCACACCTTTCATCTGCCAAGGTCTGGCAAAGGATTAAAGGCATCACTAGGATAGCTGGCTGGCTTCACCCAGCTCCTAGTCTAGCTGAAGTTTAACTTTTTAGCTGAGGTATTGGTAGAAGCCACAATTATCACTCTGGGGGATTTCAGGGTTCATATAATCACCAAGTAAAGCACTACCATCTCTTGCTCATTGACTGCATTTAAGTATTTTTGCAGCAAAACCTCTTAAAAGATTCACAAGTGTTTTGCCTCTAAGGCTGAATCAGGAAACTTCAGTTAAAAAAAATGCTTCTGGTTGCCTCCAACAAACAGAACTGATCCAAGAAAATGCCACCATTACTAAGAATCAATCTTTGACTCTGTTCCCTTTTGCCTGTGAGAACAGAAACCTTAAATCCACCATCTGCAGCTTGTTTCTTATACCGAGTCTTCTCTGACACTTTGGAAACTGGCCTTGGTGCAGCTTAGCTACACTCCAAAACCCCACTATTTTGTAGCCCAAACCCACATGCCTCATCAGGGCATCTCTGTACTACAGTTCATGTAAGAGACACAACTCCCAGAAACTTTTTCTGACTCTGATTCTGTGCTTTAGAACCCCTTTTTAAATTTTTCATAGGCTTTATGTGGGTGTAAATCACCCATGTTGGGCACCATTTGTTGTCATTGGTTTCTGGCCCAGACTTTCTGGTCTAGACCAGAGGTTTGACTGGCAGTCTGGCAGTGCAGCAGAAACACTCACAGTCACACTGAGACACACAGATACTTAAGTTAATTTTCTGCTGATTGACCTAGGACTCAGGCATATAATTTGGTAACTCCTTAATCTGAACTGAATTCATCTTGTTCAGCCATGCTACTCGGTACCTTTTCTCAAAGCAGCACATCAACTTCTTTCCTCTGCATTGTCTCTTAGAATCTCTGCAGCATCTGAATGGTCTGCTCTGCTCTGAGATTTTTCCAGTCTGGTAGCTCTGCCCACACTTTCTGTCTGCATTTAGTCAGTCATCTTTTAATTAAACCCATAGGTGGGAAAATTATTTAAAATGTAACACGTAATCCTACTACACATCACAATCATGTTTTTCCTTTTTTAATCCTGTTTTTCTTAACCTTCATTTATGATGATGACCTAACATCTGAGTTTTGCTGTTATTTTTCTCCCTTTTTATTTAAGTCTTACATAAGTGTTGTAAGAATGATTTACTTGTCACAGATAAAAGCTTTCAAGCAAGCAATTACTTTAGAAAATAAGACAGTTTAGTAGTCCCACTAGAGATGGGGGTCCCTATTTTAGAACCAATAACTTCATATATAAGAAAGCACTCATTGTTCCAAATAAAAGGATGTGCCTACTCACACAGTGCCATTGAACAGACACAGTATAATGATAGTTGGGAAGTCTATTCCCCAAATACTGTAGAAAGATAAACACTGAAGCAAAACAAGTAAATGGGAGCTATAAAATCAGGGGAAATATGTGTGTGCCAGGCACTCTCACAAACAAATATACACACCAGAAGGAAGAAATCCAAATGCAACTGGTAATAGTGAATAGTTAAAGAATAAGATGATAATAATTTTATCATCCAAAAATGCATATCATGCTCAATAAAAGGCAGGTAAGCTTTTCACAAGCTATTTAATTGGCTTACTCAATCACAAGACTGCTTTAAAAAGTTCTGTAAAGTAAAACCATGAGATACTCAGATAAGCAAATGGAACCATAAAGAATCATATTGAGTGAGGTCTCCCAGACCCAGAAAGACATTCATCACAGGTTCTCTCTCATTTGAGGCTCCTTGTTCTAAATCTTCAGATCTGACTATATAACCTCAGATAACTGAAGGAAGAAGGAAAGTAAAAATGGACCTTTGCTTTGGTAGAGGGGCAGATGAAAAATAGAGAGTGCTATAGAAGGTACAGTTCATCTGATCAGAGATATAAGAATGATGAGTGAAAATAATTAGAGATGGGAAGAGAAATAAATACAGAAGAAGAAAGAAGAGTAGAATAACAGTGAAGGTATCTAAGAACTCATCAGGAATCAAACTGTTCATTATATACCTTTGAAATCCTTTAATACATATAAGTTTGCATATTAATATACATATATAACTTAAATAAAAATTTCTCATTTGGAATGACAATGATTCTTCCAAGAGCCTAATATAATCTAACAACCCTCCCCCCACTCCGCCCAACATCAGGCATGAGAAAACCTCCTTTGAATTGTTAGCCATGGTTAAGCAAAAGAATTCCAAAAGGTTACAGACTACTCTTATTGGGTGGTTACTCCCCAGAGTTAAAGGGTAAGTCCTGAAAAACACCACACACTTCAGACACAGGGCCCAGGGACTCCCAAGATGATTTTGATCTGAATGCTGCCTTCCTTTGGACTAGCTTTTATGGTAGGCATCATGTAAGTTTCCAAAGGAAGTAACTATAAACCACATCAGTGACCAGAATGTACAATAACTCTAAGTATGCAATAGTGGCACATATAACTTGGTGTTAACCAACACCTCTCTAATTGAACTTACGACCTCTCAAAAAGAAGGAGATCATGGCTAGTATATTAGAAAGATAGCAAACTACAAAGGCTAGTAAAGTTATGTATCTTGGAGGTTTAGTAAGCAGGTACTTTACTAAATCAGTATGATTTCTAATTATATTTGAAATATTTGTCCTTATGCCCACAGATAAGTGTAGTTTTTACACCTTATTAAGAAAACCTCTCTTAGTAGGTGATGGAGATCACTTCAGAAAACCACAACCAATCAAGATGCAAAGTTAATGGAGCCAAGTCCCAATGTATACATCTACAAAAAATTTCTGATTCTCAGGGAACATTGCAAAGAGGGACCTGAAAGATTTTAGAGCAAGATGAGCAGTAAATTTCCTGTGAGACTCTGTCTTCTAGTAATGACAGAGTCTGTGTTTGTAATGTCTCATCAGCATGACCATTTAAACATAATCTGAACAAGGAGTATACCAATAGACATACAAACATGAACAGAGAAAAAACTCAATAGGCCTCAACCCCACACAAAGAAGTACAGAGAACTAAGAAATGCTGACAGGGAGCAATATTCTTCCACAGGGAAGACCACACCAATTGGTTGGTTATTCAACGCCAAGTGGTCAACCCTGAAAACATACATACAAGTGGCATTATACAGGTTATGTTAATATATTTGGGAATATAGGCCATGAACTTGAAGGAGATAAGAATGGGTATGGGAGGTTCAGGAGGGAGGAAAGGGAAAGGAAAAAATGATATAATTGTAATGTAACCTCAAAAACTCAAAGAAATACTTTCTTAAGTAAATGATTGATAGAAACTAAAAAATTTAGCCTAAGATTGTGCTCAGTAAACTGTGATTCTCTTATCAGAAAGCTAAAATATTAGCGATGGGAGTAGGTACCAAGCAAATACATATCTGTTATATTCTCTAGATTTAGTTGTTTGTTAATTGACAGCATAAAATCATATAACAGGTCTTAAAATAAAATACAATTGATCAAGGTCCAGTGTCAGGAGGGCCTGACAGCTTCTCGACTGCATGCATTGCTACTTTGTAACTTTCACAGGACACTTCAAACATCCTAAGCTTTCTTTTCTTTTGTCTTTCCCCATTGTAGATTTGGAAACTGCTCCCCAATTTTTAAAGCTCTGCTCAGAAGTATACTTGCTCTTTCTTCAGGACAGTCTGGTAGCAATGATTGCCTTCAATCTCATATGACCCTAGGGAAAAAGGCTTGTGTGTAGTAGACAGAGAATCCCCCATGGTGGAGCAAATGTGGTCCTGACAGTGATGAGTTTAGTCATCTGCATATGTATCTGTCATTAACAATAAACCTTGACAGGCCTCCTAAAAAGCATCTTTTTTATATGATGCATACATGCCAGCACCCTCACCTCCAAAGACCTTCAAGGTTGGTGTCAGCTGTAATACCCATAGACAAGGAAGCTATGAGAACCAAAAAAGCAAAGCTCACATTTTTTTCTGATATCAACTGCAAAAAACTAGACATGGAATAGATTTGATTTGATAATAGGAAATAATAATGCAAGTAGTTAATATATATTTAGCATGAGAGATAGTTTTGGGGTGATAACATTTTAAACTTTTTACTATAGTTCCTTGAGAGTGCATTAATCATTAAAGCATATAATATTAAATTCAATGGATAAAATTTCTCCAAACATAATGAGTGGGGAATTGTTAAAGCATAATTTTAATGCAGTTTGTAATAGTTGGAAGAGTTAATTTTAGCATAGTAGACTGGAGAGTGAGCAGACTTGAGAGTTGCCTAGAGGCTAGCCACAAAGCAGACAATAGGCTCACTCCCTAAGGGATAATCCCTTAGAATTTCTATTCTCAGAATTCTTCCTTTGCACTGCTGCTTCTTTGCAGACTAGTCTTTGAGACTAGTTGTTCTAATACAGTGAGAAGTCTAGGGCTAGCCAGAGTGTAACTTACATTGTCTCTGGGGAGAATTTCACAAGATCATTTTTTGTGCTCTTATTACTCTCAGTGGTCACTAAACAGTCTACTGCATTCTAGCCCCATGTTTTGTATTTAATTCAACAAAGACTGCCCTATCTTGTCTGTCTGTCTGTCTGTCTGTCTGTCTATCTATCTATCAATCATATATACAATATTTGTTATATATACATGTATATATACATACATATTATATATTATATGTAATTTTATATCAAAGGAAATGAGTAAAGAATGTATGTAGAAAGGTGATCCTCTGAATTTGAACATGGATTTCTAATCATTATTCTTTTTTCCCTTTAACTCAAAATAACTTTTCTCACATACCTAGGTGGATGATTTTTCAAAAAATGAAGAGCAGTAAAGGAGAGCATAATAAAATCCAGGACAGCATGCTTCCTTAATCTTGCCAGATAAAGCAGCCATGGGAGTGGAGATTTACTGGTATACTTATACACTATGCAGATACAGCTTCCCAAGAAAAGGGAGATCACTGACCAAATAAGGTGGTGGAGGTGGTGGTGGTGGTATTTTCTTGTTGTTTCTGAAGTTTAGAGAGGTGACATGCTCTGTGAAAGTTCTAACATCAGTATCTAGAGACTTCTTTGCCACAGGAACCTATAAAATTTTAGTTAATTGAGAATAGACCAGCTGTAACTCTTGAAATTCACCCTCTAAGTCATGTAGAGTGATAACTTTCAGTTTACATTTGCAAAAATGCATATTTTCATGTTTACCATGATCATAGAACTTTTTTGTTCTTTCTACTATGTACAATTCAAAACCACAATACTATACATAAAACAGACAATGACCCTGAAAGTTAGAGAAAAGAAAAAAAAGCTAACTGTAGAGCCTGAAAAGCCAAGAAATAAAATACTTAATTTCTTGAAATTTTCTGTTGCTTCAGACATCAAAAGAAACATTTTCTCATGCTGTGGTTTAGCTCAATTTCTTTATTCTTATACAGCTTAAGATGTCCTGTCTAAGAAGTGGTGTACTCACATTGGACTAGGCCTTTCCATATCAATTAACTTAAAAAATTCTGCACAGAAATGCCCATAGAACAACCCAATGTAGATAGTCTCTTATTGCAACTCTTTCTTGGTCATTATGAGTTGTGTCAAGTTGACTGTTAATCTTGACTATTGCAATTATGTTTATTACAAATGAAAGAATAAAAAAAATCAACTAAGATAAAAATATAAGAAAAATAGAGTAAAAACTTAATAATAATAATAATAATAATAATAATAAAATCTTAAACCTTGTTACCTAGTCAAGGGAGGACTCATGGATCTCCCTGGGAAGAAAAAATAGAGGAGATTCCCTGACTGCCCTGGGGACTGGTGGGCATGGGAACTTGTGGAATTAGGTTAGGAGGAGGGCAGAGCATGAGAGTGCTAAGAGGGATGACTGGAAAGACTTTATGGTATCAGGCAGAAACCTGATGCAAGGGAAACTTCCATGAGTCTATAAAGATGCCCCAGCTAAGCTTCTGGCCATAGTGGATGCATAACCTGAACTTATCATCTTCTGTGATCTGGATTGGTGACCATTGGAGTTATCAGAAGAGAGTCTTTAACCAGTGACTGATGGAGGCAGATTCAGAGACCTAAAGGCAAACTTTGGTCCAAGCTCATGGAGTATGGCTGAGAAGAGGAAGGAAAAATTGTAGGAAGCAGGAGGATCAGAATCATTTCAAGGAAACCCACTAAAATCACTATCCTGGCTAATGGGAAGTTACACACTTTGAACTAACAACCAGGAAGACTGTATGGGATCAACCTAGACTATTTGCATATATGTGGCAGCTGTATAGCTTGGTCTATTTGTGGGACTCCTGGAAATGAGAACAGGGCTGTTATTGGTGCTTGGATTGGCTTTTGGGAAATTATTCCTCATTCTGGATTGCCTTGCCCAGGCTGCAGGGAGAAGTGTTTGGTCTTAAAGCAGCTTGATATGTCATCCTTTGCTGAAGCCCATGGGAGGTCTGCCCAGTTTTGAGTGATTACTGAGAAGAGATGGATTGAGGGAGGACAGAGGGGAATGTTTGGGGAGGGAGAAGATAAGGGGGAGAGGAGGTTGCAGTTGGGCTATAAAATAATTAATTATTAAAAAAGAAAACTATTAAACCAATAATGTAATATAATTCAGTGGATTGTCTTAATAACAAGATTGAAGTGACAAATAAGAATTTTGAAGCCGGGAAATGGAATTATAGAAATTATCAAATAATAGCAAAATAATAGTAAAAAAAGAGTAAAATAAGGAAATGTGCAGTGGGCCATATAATGTTCAGAAATTTATAGAATAATTCTATAAATTTGTAGAATATAATCTGTAGTTGGATTCAGATGTTATTCAAGAGAACTTTAGTGGCCTCTAAGAATGTAGATCCCAGTGGGACATGGCCAGAAACATTCAAGATCCAGGAGCCCAAACTCCCCTTCCTGTTTGGTTCCTGCTTTCCTTGGGAGCAGATTGAATCATTCATCATGAGACAATTCATTCCCCAAGAATTATCTTAAGGTTTAATTTGTGTCAGTGAGAGCTTTTATAACCCATTAATAAATATTAGTCCTTATATGATATATTGCAATTGAATATTTTTGCTGATACCTGGCATCCATGAGTGAGCACGAATCACCAACCTTTTGGTGGGTTCAACCCAACGTGGGTTGACCATCCACATAAAGCCTGAGAAAGCTTAAAAAGTATTCTAGAGCACAGAAACAGAGCCAAAAGTGGCTTCTTGAACAGTATATTTAAAGTGGGTCATGGTATAGAGACACCACAGTGTTTGGGCTTGAATTTCAAAATGGCAGGTCCACAGCAGTCAAAGTAAGCTGAAAAAGGCCAATTCCTGGAAGTCTCACAGAAGACTCAGTATAAGCAACAAACTGCATGTGATTGATTAAAGTTTCTGTTTATATTGGCCAAAAGGGGAACAGAGTCAAAGACGGGTTATTGGTAGCAGCATTTTCTTAAGTCAGCTCTGGTTGCTGGCAGCAAGCAGAGACATGGCTTCTTTAAAAAGCTTCCTGACTCAGCTTTATTGGCAAAAACTGTGGCTCTTTAAGAGCTGTGTGCCACTAAGAATTGAGAAAATAAGCATGGCTCCAGTGCCTCAGTCATATAGAAAAGTCAAATGGGGTGGAGTCAACAGGCAAGGCAGTGCTGTATAGTGTAGAATTTAAAAAGCTTTTCTGGTTAGAAAATGATTAAGAATTAACAATAAAATAGATTAGGATGGAGAAAATCTCTCAATAAGTTAAATGTGGGTGAAAAGGAATATGTACACTGGGAGATAAAAGAAAAGGGATACAGAAAGCCTTTCAAAAAGAGAAATAGAGGAATAAAATATAAAAAGCAACATAAAAATGGCAAATACACAGAGAGTCTGGATTATGGTTATTATTGTGTTTTCTTTTAATTTTTAATGAGCTAATTGCATAAAGACAATTGATTGCAAAGGCTGCTAAGTTAAACAATATTTTAAAGGTATGTTGACTTTGAAATTTGTGCCTAAGGATATATTGCTTTGGGAAAGAGTTTCTGCTTTTGTTTCCACAGAAGATAAGGACATGTGGATTATTTCCAGGAAAATATGGTTTCATTTGCCAAGACCACCTGAAAATTCTCTGATAGGAAGATCAGCTTCCAGGATGCCAACTAAAATGATTTAGCCTCAGGATCCCATGAAATTGCCAGCATCACCCCGTAATCAGCAGGAAGCAGTAATGAGATGCTGCACACAAATTTCCAAAATATTGTTTATAAATGTTTGTTTACATTATAAATGGCTAATGATCATAGTCAATCTCTTTCTTTAAAAAAGGGGGGATAAGATATAGGAATGATTAAAAAAGATAGGTGGATTTTGGTTTATTGATACAAATTTAAGGTCAATTTTGTTATGCTGTATGTAGGTTTCTACTCTTGTTTAAGGTATGATGCTTATGTAAATCATTTAAAATCATAATGTATAATTAAGAAATGCAGATTATAGTCATCTTTGATAACCAAACTTATAGTCATGTTAGTTAGGTTTTTGTAGGTCTACAAAAATATATTTCAATTAGATAGGTACTTTTTAAATACTTCAAAGACCTACAGAATATGACATTTAAAATATTTTAAGAACTTAGACTTTTCTGGACAGTGAGACAGGTCTGCTCCTGGCAGCACAAATGTATTTCAAGAAAATGATGAACATCGAAGAAACTTCATATGGAATTTACTCTGTGGCAACAGCTTGCCACTGGACAAGAATGTGTTCTTGTATTGACTGTGTGATAGTATGCTGTATAAACTGAACATGTAGGTTCCATAGGAAAGTAACTTCTGAACTTTGGCAGAACCAGCTGGGATGATCCTTAAGGTTTCTGCTTTGTAGATAAAATTTCCAGGCATCCTTCAGGACACAAGGAGAAGTGACTGACAAATTATGCCAGATTTCCTACATTACTGAAAGGTATGCCAGAAACTCTGGGCCTATTGGCTGAAGATGATGCCCCAACATTACAAAGGAACCTTGGGTGACTGTCCAGGCAGACAGGCATCATCTCTGTCATTTCTAGATTTTGGAAGTTGCTTATACTTCCTGTTTACTTGGGAAATATTATGTCCTTCTGTGGTCTTTGATGTAGTTGAAGATTTGATAATTATAGGTATAGTTTTTCTTAGTTATTTTAAAAGGTTAATTAGGTATAAAACTCAAGACTCACAAGGAAAAGGTAGATGATAGGATATTTTCTTTAATTTTGTTAAATACAAATAGACTAGATATTGTAACTAATTCTTGCTTGATAGCTGATTTATTATATGTAATTTTGCTATGTTGAAATTAAAACCCTCCTTTTTGATTAGACAGAAAAGAAGAAATGAAGTGGTAATGTTTGTATGCTGTGAATATCATTCTTTCAATAAAGAAATTATTTTGGCCTGTGTCAATAACCATAGAAGTAAGTGGGGAAACTGATGCATAAGTATGAGGAGGGCAGAGTCTGACAGACTTGATTCAGCTGCCAAAGAAGAACCATGTAAGAAACCCAGGTGAACCATGGGCTGGGCCAGGTGGCCAGGTAGATTAATGGAAATGGGTTGAATTAAGATGAAAGAGGTAGCTAGCAATGTGCCAGAGACTTAGGTCAAACAGGATGAAATTAATATAAGTGTCTGAGTCATTTTAGGGGGAAAAGCTGCCATGGGCAGGTCTGGGCCTCTGGCCTGGATGGGACCAGAAACCTCTTACAACAGTCCCTAGAGACTTTAAAGATTGTCTACTCACTTTGTAGATGTAATTAGGTTATAGATCTAGTCCAAGGAGAATATCCTGGGTCATTCACAGAGACCTTTACTACTTTTGCTACTTTATGCATAGTGGCCTTAAAAGAAGTAAGCGGAAGAGAACTGGCTGTGAAAAGAGAATGGGTGATATGATGACAACAGCTACAGGTTGAAGGAATCCAAAGGAGTATCAATTAAAGATCCTTCACAGGTGACCTTCAGGATCAAGGCAGAAAGCAGGCTATGCCCTAACACCTCCAGAGGGAAGAAGCTCCAGCAACAGCCTGACCCTTGCCTGTAAGTCTGATTTCTGACTTTGGCCCAAACCAAACAAGACATCACATTTGTTGTTACATCAGGCAGAAGAGACTAACATACTGTGGGACTATGACAACAGATCTAACAATCATACCTTAGAGACGTGGAGGGGAACAAAAACCAGCATAGTACTGAAAAACTAATTAAAATTTGATGAATGAATTGTTTTCAAATTTGAGAAAAGACATAAAATTCAAGTTTTAAAAAACAGACTCAAAATATCACACCCCAAGTGGAGAAATACTTTCCACAACACATTTGAGTAAAAGCTATAGAAAATGGGCCAAAAATCTTTTTTTTAAGCAAGAAGAAATGATACTTTTTCTACAGGAAAAACCAACAAGGATGAAGTAGATTTATCATCAAAACCTTTCAGGCCCAAGGAGGAACATAACACTTTTTAAGTGTTGGAAAATGAGAATTATTAACTGAGAATACTATCCAGCAAAAAAATCTTCAAGGCAGACAAAAAAAAAAAAAAAAAAAAACAAGGCATTTTTAGGAAAGCAAATTTTTTAATTTTGTCACTGGAAGTCTTGGCTTGCTCTCAAAGGATAGCCGTAGGCACAATAAAAGTGAAGGTGTAATAGTAGCACACATGCCTTAACAGTAACCAAGAGCTCTCTAACTGGATTTAAGGCCTATGAAAGAAAAGAAAGGCAATGCATAGGAATGGAAACCTAACTGGCTATCCAGGATGGATAAAGTCATGGATCTTCGAGAAGAAGCTACAATTATCACTTTAATAAAACACACACACACACACACACACAATCCCCAACTACATTCTGATTATTTGTCCTTATATACAGGTAAGTGTAGACCTCACCTTCATCAGGGAAATTTCTCAGAGACCTGTAACCAATCAAATTGCAGAGCTGAGAAGCCCAACAAACACATTTATAAAACACTCAAACACCTAAAGTTCAAGAGCATTGGAAAGAGGGGGTTGGAAAGACAGGAGGTATAGAAGGTCATGGAGTTTTCTGTAAGACTGTGTCTCCTAGTCCCAAAGACTATATATGTTAGGTGTCAGCAACATGACTACTCTGTCCTTGAGCTGAACAATGAGAGATATGCCAATGTGGACAGCAGTTACAAGGAGTTCCTTTAGATCTATACAAGGAACTGCAGGCACCTGGGAAATGTTGAAAGCGGGAGAAATATTCTTCCCCAGGGAAGATCACAGCCAAATGGTTAGCCCTAAAAACATACATACAAGTAACATTATACAGGCTGAGCAGGTTATATTTAGAAATATATGTCTATGCATGTAAGCATATAACAGCAATTAGTGAAAAAAGAGGCCATGATTTGAAAGAGTAAGGAGGAGTATGTGAGAAGGCTGAGGGTGAGGAAAAGGAAAGGGGAAATAAAAAATACTAGTCTTAGAGAATTCTTTATTCATAATTATGAAAATAGTACATCTCTTGGGAAAAAGCCTAAGGAAATTCTCCAAACAAAAGGAGGACTGAAAGGAGAGTAAGAGTTAAGGACCCAAGTTCAGATCCTGACAGCTATATAAAGATGCCCGCATGGTCATGTATACTTGTAAGAAACAGTAGGGTCCTTTGAGCTCACTGGCAGGCCTCTCTGGCTAATCTGTGAGCACTGTCAGTAAGAGACCCTGTCTCCAAAGACAAGAAGAAAAGGTGATAAGGTGGTAAACTGTCCAGGAATCCAGGAAGATATATCAGCTTCTGATACATGTGCACACACACATACAGCACACACAATAAACAACAGAGAGAACAGAAATAAGAAATATAGGATATTGGAACATAAATGATGATTTTAAAAACATAGCAAGTAAAACTATGGCTAAATAAAATGAACATTTTGTTTTCTCCTTGAAATTTCTAAATGATATTTCACAGTTGAAGCATAAACTGTAATGCTCTCTGAAGTGTTAAATATATGCAAAGGAAATAGTTAACATACGTAGATATAGAGGGATATAAGTTGTCTATACTTCACTCAAATTTAAAAATTATAGCAATAGGCATTGGAATCTTCTATAAATATAATTTAGTGTGGCAAGTAACTAAAATGATTATAAAAGTCTGTATTTTCAACACTGTACACAAAGAAAAATGAAATTCTCTTTCTTTTTTTTAACTTTATTTATTTATTTATTTATTTATTTATTTATTTATTTATTTGCCTTGGTGTTTTGCCTAGAACTGGAACTACAGACAGTTGTTAGCTGCCATGTGGGTGCTGGGAATTGAACCTGGGTCCTCTGGAAGAGCAGACGGTGCTCTTAACCGCTGAGCCATCTCTCCAGCCGAAAAATGAAATTCTAAAAGTGTCCTAATAGCCAGTGGGATAGTATAAAAATCACCAGAGAAAATAAAGAAATGAAACACAAGCTAAAACAGTAGACTGTAGACTGATGGGTGGATATTTATAGTAAGTATAAGTAGCACAATAAACAAACTAAAGTAATAGATTAGCAAAAATAAAAAAAATATGACCCAAGCATATTTATCTATAAAGAGTCTAAATAGTCTATAATAACTTAAGAATGCACAAAGTATGAAGACGGACAGAGAAAAATTAAGCAAAGAAAAAAATTGTTTATATTAATATCAATAGAGATCCAAGAAAATAAAATTACCAAATATAATAAAATATATTATGTAAAGAGTAAACTGTCAGTATATCAGGAAAGTTATTTTAATATAAAAAAGTAATTTATTCCTAAATAAATTTAGGAATAATTAAAGAATAATATATAGGCAGTATAAAGTAACTACATAAAAATATGGCAAATGATCATCTTTTGGAGAAAGCACACATCAGTAACTCAATCAGGAAAGTTTAACAGTCCATAAGTGTATATGCACCAAATAACAGTCACAAACTATACAAATCAAAATCAGTACAAGTTAAAGGACAAATCCAAATTAATACAAGATAAAGGAGCAATAACTGTATTACTCATTTTTATCAGTAAGACAATTAACATAAACTTAATAGAGATATTACAATAATACAATCAACCAACATGATTTAAATATGTCAATAAATGGCCCCACCGAAACAGTCCAATCCATTATTTTTTGCAAACATGGACACCAAAATGTGTCACAATACCAGAAATAAAATAGACCTCAACAGAGATAATGGCATTTTATGGCTTCTAGGACAGGAAATGTCAGTTTTACTTGAATGAGGAAGATGGAGAATAGAATAGACCATATTGGATTATACTATTAGCAAAAATAAGTCTTCATCATTTTTAGTCACTGAGATTTTGTTGTTAGTACCGGAGCATAATTGTACTAATTATTTTATATTTGATATAGAAAAGTCTACAATAGGACAGTATGCTCTGGCATTAAAGTGTAAATTCTATTTAATGTATTGCTCATCAGTGTTATCCATAGCACTGTTTACTCTCAGACATACATACTAAAAACAAGTTAAATGAAAAAATCAAGTCTTGTTTCTTTTTCCTTACAGTGAATAAATCACTTATGGTATATGTACCTATTGTAAATAAATGAGAACTATTATTACTCTATGATACTAGGCTTAGTATAAGCAGAATACACAAAGAGATAATGTATCACATGCTTCCAAGAGATACATAAGTAATGAAAAATATGATTAACACTTTCAGAATTTTCAAGAACTTTCAAGAAGAGACAAAAACGTTGTACATGTTCACCATGCATTAACTCATGCTTGGTGTAAGTAATATCAGCTGATCACCAACATTCACTGACATTTATCACTGAATGCTAAGCTAAGACCTATGATTGCATTACCATGTTTAGTAAATTATCATATCTCTTTGTTAATGATATGTTCCACAGAATTAGTTTAGCATTATTTGCTTAATATTTAAAAGTGCTTAATTTCCTCTACCTTTTAACTATAACAATTACATTGATTTATGTCAAAAGATTTCAGTGTAAAAATTAGCAAGGTCATTTCCATTGTATCACTATAATTTAATGAAAGTTTCACAGTGCATGCTACGCAACATTCATCTAGACAGACATTGGGAAAAACAATACAAGTGGGAGTGGAGTCCAAGTTTATTACTGATCATCGAACCTTTCGCTATTATAGATATTTCACAAGTAATTTGAAATGTTAAGTGTCACACTGTTAAATTTGAAAACATTGGTATTTTTAACATTCAAGTAATCATGTTGTAAATTCAAATATACATATAATATAAAATGGGAAATTTCTCACTGACACTCAGACCTTTTTAAGTAGGCAAACACACACACACAGAGACACACACACACATTCTGTTTTACACACATCTAACTGGTTACATATGGAGCAAAAATGTGTTGATACAAAAGTATTATTTCCTTTCTATCAAATTAAAAAAATAATTGAAGGAAAAAATTAGGAGGAGTCATGTTTCACAACACTGATTGAAAAGGACCCTGCGACCTCAATACTCAAATTGCAGCTCACTTCTAATCTAACTATGGTCATGACTATTGGTCTTACGCTTCAACTTTCCATTCTTCATATGAAGATAGATAATTGCAATAAATGCAGACATTTTGTGGTTATTTTGTAAAGTGAACATCAGTTAATTTATACAGAGCCCATAGAACAACCGTCAGTAATATTAATTATTATTATTGTCAGTAACAATAGTAAATAAATGTCAATAATAAATGTTTGCTTAAACACAATATCTGTCTCTCTCTCTGTCTCTCTCTCTCGCTCAAATCTCTATGCTGCCCTTGGCCATTTCAGCAAATCTTAGGGACTAAGTGGTGAATCAATTAGAATTCTATTTGAGACATTTTGTGACCTTAACCACAACGAGAGAAGAAAGCCACCATTTAGTTTAGAGCGCTTGTTTCTGTGAGGAAAGGAAGTGAATGCTGTTGATTAAACCTACATAGCTTTTTGGAAATGGGAAATAACCAAATAAAGGTAGCATTTTCTCCATATGCTTTGAAGAATAATAGAAGGTATTCTACCAACCCTCACCATGTCCACAGGGGAGAAGGAAAGAAAGGTTAAATGCTAACCAAAGGGAAAGTCCTGTCTATGACTCAGAAAGTTCCTTTGTAAGCACTGCAGAAGAAAACTGGGCTGGACCAACACTTGGCACACCATTCTGCTACAAACACTGACTTTTCATTTACATCTGGGTCCTATTGTGACTTCCAAAATCTCTCCAGGAATCCTCTAACACACAATGTCACTCAGTAAACATTTCAACTTGAAGACAATAATTTATCTAACAAGATCATTTCTCTAATGATCCTGATAAGCTGCTGTTCTGAAGGGCCATTGCTCACATGTCAACCTGTTCCTTCGAGTGTTCACTGTTCACTGTTCATTCCTTCTTCCATACCCAGCAGCAGGCATGGAGAGCTCTCTGCTCCCGGGGTAGAGGCAGTTCCAATTCTTCCCAAACCAGGGGAGTGGGACAGTGACTGGGAAGTCAGGTTAGAACCCCATGTGAGATAAAAGTAGCAAGAGAATGCAGTCTCTAAAATAAGTATCAGAAGCGAGAAAACTGGAACATTTTAAAACCAGCTAAGAAAAGACACTGATACGTATCAGGGGACTTACACCTTCAAAACAAGAATCATTTTAGATAAAGATTTTGAAAATTTCATAGTGTTGTGTGAGGACTTTTCAAAAATCTTATTTTTATTAATATTTAATTTTATTTGCACATTTATTTTAGTCTGTTTCCTCCTTTTGACCCAACAGGTTCACTGTGCATCTATTGAAGCTTTTAGTGCAGTGGTTTTATGAGATTTCTAGGGTAAGGACAAGTAAGTGAGTCTCTGAATCTACATTTATTTCTTGTGCTTTTTTCTTAGGCTCTTTTTTTTTTTCTTCCGTGTTTGCTTTGTCCCATTCTGATGCATTAGTTTTTGTTTTATTTTGTTTTAGTATTATACCTTAGACGTCTGTTTATTTTCTAATAAGAGACAGCAAGGATATGCCTGGATGGAAAGGGAGGTGGGGGCCTGGGAGGACAGAGGAAAGGAAAACCTTAATCAAGCTATCTTACCTGAGAAAGATTTCAATAAAGGAAAATAAAGTTTTGTTTTTAAAAAGAAAATTTTTTATATCATAACATTTGTTCCTGATGACATTAAATGATCTGACCACAATGTTGCATCCCAATGTTGACAAATGGACATTTATATATATTCCAGGGGTGTGCTGGGACATGACTGATAATCACTAGGGAAGTGGATTAGGATTCGGGTCTGCAGATCTTGCTTTCATGATCACATAATTCAGTTGGATTTTAGGATCTTTTACGTATAATTTTGAAAGTGTGAGTTTAAAAATTATGCAAACTGAATTTAATTCAAGTGAAAGGGAAGAATGAAAGGCAATCCCTGAATGTCAAAATAAGTTGGAACCTTGTTATGTGAAGAAGCAATTACATCTACTTTAAAAATAACAGATGAAGACTTAAGAGAGACATCTGTACCCAAAAATGTATCCTATAAAAACTTTATGATAAGCTCAAATGAAAAAAAGCTCTCTAAACATGTGAAGCTAGGGTTGAGCCCACAGAGACCTTTCTTTTCATCATGGTTCATTTCAAACAAGTGGATATGCTTGAAAGTATGTGGATTTAGAACTAATGAGAAAACTTGGTTTTGGTCTTCCTTTTTACATAATTGTATAGACAGTACAGACAACTGACTAAAAGACGGGACATACACAAACGCCCTCAAAATACAGCCTCTCTTTTGATCAGTGGCAGTTGAAAGAGAATTGTATAACCCTTTTACTTGGGTGCCCAAACCTCTGTCAGATTGATTGTATTAAAGATAATGGAACTTATTAAAAATTTTGCAAGATGAAAATGGTATTTCAAAGAAAATTGGGAACAAAAAAATCACATACAGAAAATCTATTCTTTAAACAAATAGACTGGTAGCCCAGGAGGCTTATCCTTAATTGTAAGCAAACACATAGTTTGAATCATCTACTTGATGGTGGTTATGTTGGTGATAAATCTTAGCTACTGAATTTTAACATTGCTGTTACATGCTGCATTGATCTATAATAATTCTACAAAACTTTGTGAACTGTGTCAAAAGTAAACTATTCAAGGCATATTACCTGTAATCATGGCACTAAAATTATATAAAAATTAGTTGTCCTGAATGTACCCAACAAAGGGGTTCATCTTCAGGAAGTTTTAAGTCACTGATCATTCCCTCAAAGCTAAAATAGGCTTTGACAAGTAATAATGATTCAACTCTGGGGAAGCTATTTCTCCTGAATATCCTTTGTGAAAAAAAGTGTCTGCTATAATACAACTTACCGCATTTGCTAGTCATAGAATTAAGAAAAGTAATAAATTAAACAACACTGAACTGCTGAAGATGTGAAGACATTGAAATAAGCAAAGTAATAATAGTAATAACTACCTATACTTCAACAATACAGGCATTTATGTCAACACGACAAAATCATAGTAATCACTAGTAGTGACAAGAGGTGAAGTGAGCCTTTAATGCAAACCTCAACTCAAAAGCTATTTTGGATCAAGAATAAACCCATTGGAACCATGTTCTGTTGCTAGTATACACCTCACATCCCGCCTCAAGTTCTACCCTTATCTTCACAGAGCCACCATGTCTCAGGTAGTCCAAGAGCAAATTATAAGGTCAAGCCCTAATGATATCGCGTCTCCCAGCATGCCTTTGCCTGCCTCCTCTCTTAGGCTTTAGGCAATTGACAGAGTTCTCTTCCTACATTCCTCTACCTTTGGGTACCAGAATGGACCTCCCAGCTGTCCTCTGTCCAGCCCAGAACTCTAAAGTGGGCAACAGGCTAAGAAGGCTGAGGTAGGAGGGGAGCCCCGCAGTCCCCACTGCCCACTCGTGCTTAGCGCTCCGCGCGGCCCCGCGCCGCACTGCAAAGCCCGCCCCACGCCGCCGCGGGAGAGACCGGCTCGCGGGTTTCCCGGTCAACCCCGGCCTCCCCCACTCCCCGCTAGACTTCCCCAGCCTCAGTGCCATCCCTGGCGGGAGCTGGCCACTCCGCCTCCCCGCATCACAGCTCAAGACAGCGACCCCAAGGGCTGATCCCGACGGAACACTTCATCCCGCGGCGAGGGCACGGGGAGCCTAGGGAAGCCCTGGCCTCGAGTGGGCTGCAGCGCGGGGATCCATCTGCCACGCGCATCCCACCGCAGCCGCCACCGCCCCGTGGGCCCAAGGCGCCGCCCCGCCGCCCTGGGAGGCGCCTGCTGCAGTCCCGGTACCCCGTACACGCTGGGCGCGGGCGCACAGGTGGGAACCCCGCGAGTGGGCGCCGGGGCGCAGCCCTTCCCCGCCGCCAAGGCTCCACACTTTGCCCGGCGTCTGCCCTTGCTAGGGCGCCCCGGTCCCTGCGCAGAGGCGGCCGCGCGTCCTGGCGCCTCCCGGGCTCAGCTGCTCCTAGTGAGGGACAGAGCCACAACAGAGTCCCCTAGCCCACTCCTAGCTTCGCACCCTGACTCTCTGAACCCCCGAGATTTCCTCCACCCCAAGCCGTCAAGGAAGCCGTCATCGTGCACACACACCTTGCAATGGACGGGAGCCTGGGTCACCCACTCGCCAAACTCTTAGAAGGTGTCCATCGTCTGCAGGGAGGTGTGGGCCCGGAGTGGGAGCCGCTCTCAGATTATTTAGTAATGTTGGAAGTGCCGGGTCCGCTGCCAGAGTTGTGGGTCATGTGGGCACAGCGGAGGCTGGATGCTGCTTGTACCAGGGTTTCCTGAGGATCCTGAAGCTATGATCTCATCCTCCTCATCCGCCTCCCCCGCCCCTCTCCACGGACGCGCACGCACAGCACACACACACACACACACACACACACACACACACACCCGCGTGCACACCCCCGCGCGCGCACACACTCACACTGTGTGACACTAGCCTCTTCTCTGGACCCAAATATTTCTCCTGGGAAATACAATGTTTATACTCGTCATTGAAAAAAGAGAAAATCCTTCCGGATAAAGATTTTTCTCCTTCAAAGCTTGATTTATGTGCTTTGTTTATTTCCTACAGTTTTCTACCCTCACTTACAGGGGTATGAAACAGCATCCGTTTTAAATTTAAAAATAATCATTCTTTTACATTGACCCAGATTTTGATACAAACCCAAGAACGCAAACAATGCAATTTCCATTTAAAATAGAGGCAAGGACACGCCAGGCTTGAACATGGAATAGCAAGTATATCTTTGAGAGTGAGGTAGTTTTCTATCCCAAGCTGCAAAGATTTCCCAAGCATTACCTCATTTATTTACAGAGCATCTTTGCAGATGGAGGTGGCTGAGAAGGCAATAGTATTAACACTTCAGAGACAGGAAGCATAGGTAAGATAACATAACCTATTTAAGCACACACGAGTCAATATATCACCATAAATATTAATTAAACACTCACCTAGAGGTTTCTCATTCATCAAAATTAATTCCTAGTAGATTACTGAAAACAGGGAAAATATTATTTTTGTTTTCTATCAACTGGAATTTGAAATTCATTTTACTGTATATATTGTCTGTATATATCGTCTTTGTGTATTTGCATATATCTCCAGTTTTATAATTTTATTTCTTTTATATGTATACTTTCATACATATTTGCATTTTTAAATTACCTAGAAAGCAATTTTAGTTAATGTGTTTGGAGGAGTCCCCAATTTCAGAATTGTACTTTATTCAAACCTTTTTAATGTCTGGCATATATGAAGAGCTGTGTTATGTTTTGAAGTAGATGAAGAATTTAAGTACATGGAAACTATCTTTTTATCAGTTTATGCTGGAACGTATATGCTGATTGAGTGGGGATGGCAAGCTTCATTATTTTGGGTGTTGATTCATCACAAAATGAAGTTTCTCTTTTCATTTGGTGATGTCTGTTCCCTGTTCAAATCTTGTCAATCTTCTGGGTCCCATGTTTGTCATGTTAAGACTGACCTGGCTTCTAAGTAGCCAAAAGAGCATGTTTTATATGATAATTCTTTACCTATGCACCATGCTAGCACAATCATCAAGTTTTATGATTGTGAAAGTTCTCAGCAAAGGCACATTTGATTATTTCTATTCAGGTGCACATACAAAATTTCAGCAGCAAACTGCACTCACAATAATCCAAAGAGAAGAAAAATGAGAGAATGGCTTTGGGATGGCAGTAGAAGAGAAACCACTGTAAAGATGGAAAAGATCTGAGCTACAAAAACAGAGTGAAGCAGTCTTCTCCAGGAAAGACACACTAATTAGTTATCCAATACTAAATACATGTATGCATAACAATTATTAGAAAATGCATTAATTTTAAAGGAAGAGCAAGGATAGTTATAGGGGAGGGATTGGAGAGGGAAAGGGGAAGGGAAAGATAGTACAATTATGATGTAATCTCAAAAAACAAAATATAAAATCAGAACAAGTTACATTTTAATGCAAATATTTTCTAAATGTTGCTACATGGAAAATAAATTCAGGAAATTGTAAAGTCTCTTATTCTCAAACCATTTCTGTTGTTTTGCTTTGTAAACTCATGAAGATGAGGGGTGAGCGGCAAAGGCATACATGACTACTCATGAAAGGACCACCCTGCAGGATTTTAATTGCTAAAAAAATGAGTGGAAGTAATGAATCTTCTGGAAGAAATGAGTAGCTGGTCTACCACCAGTGAAATGGGACAGGACAGTGGAAATGAAGACAAAGCCACAGTTTAAGAAGTTAACACTATGATTCAGGGAGAAAAATGGGGACCCAAGGCACAAAGTACAAGCCAGCTCCAAAATAATCATACAGCGACTTACTGTTAACTATAAATGATCAGCCAATAGCTTAGGCTTGTTACTAACTAGTTTTTACAACTTAAATTAACCCATATTTCTTATCTATATTCTACCTTGTGGTAGTACCTTTTTTGTAGCACAGAAAGCTTCCTTTACATCTGGCCGGCAACTCTGCCCTTCTTCTTTATACTCACTTTTTGTCCACAAGTCCCACCTAACTTTTACTTGCCTAGCTATTGGCTACTTAGCTCTTTGTTAAATCAATGGAAGCAACAAATATTTTCAGTGCACAAAAAAATTGCTCCACAGCAGTCTGCCCTCTTCCAACAGATGATCTGATTTATTCCTGACTCCTCAAATGTTCAGCAGCCTTTAGCTGTTCTCTTGTTTATTAAGATACCTCATTAAGGAATTCATTAGACATAAGGCATCATAGTCTGACCCCACACTGGAGTGTGTGAATCATGCCATAAGCACTTGTAAGTGTGGAACACATCTGTGAATATTGTTTTAACAAGAAGCAAGGGTATCCCCTCTGTTTTATAATGTGGCACTTCAAGATGTGTATATGATATAAAGTTAATGGATATTTGCCTGAGAAACTCTGGTCTAATCAGCTGTTAGACAGCTGAGTGTCCCCTTATTATTCTTGAGATCACATTCCAAGACTCCTAACTCTAATAAACACGTGAAACTGAAGTGTACTGAGCCATATATACACTATGCTTTCATTCTTGTACATTACAGACCAACTTTCTCTTGTTGCCTTATAGGATATAGGACATACATTGTAACTTCTCTTTGGCATAACTAAATTAGCAATTTAACTATTCTTGTAGCTTAGAGCTATTATAAAGTTAAATATGTATTATTTGGAAAATGAAACAGAACTCAAGAGGGCTATCAAGTGATTGACAAGTGTGTATACACAGGATTGACACAGTAGAATAATTCACATTCCAGGCAGCCTAGAGTTAGATGGTGCAATACTCTGTTACTTTGTGTGGGGTACAGCTTAAACCTTGTGAACTGTTGGTTTATGGAATTTTACAGTCATGAATGACTTTGAGTAACTGAAACCATACAAAAGGAAATCTCAAGTAAGAGGACAGAGCTCCATCGCTCACCTAGGCTCTTCCCTCTTAGATAATGATAGGTCTATTCCTGGGCAGTGTCTTACAGCTCAGTTGTTGGTGTCTGATAGCTTAGTCAAAGTCTCTCCTCTCTTGATCTTCCCAGCTAACACCCTCAGGAGACTTGCTGCTTTCCTCTCCAGTATTCTCCTGGACTGGGTAATGTGTGTTCTGGAGGAGAATGGAACTTAAATACACGTGTTTGTGGATATATGTTTTTGTTTTCTAGTGTTATAAAAAAAAACTTGCCAATTTAAGTAGCTATAGTTCTACCTTATAAAAGCAATTTATTAATACATATTATGGTGGCTCACGTCTCTCAATGGCATTATGCCAGTATTCTCTTATTCCAGAGAGCATTTATTTTCTCAGTGGACGGTAAACAAAACACAAATGTTGTAGATGAAATTTTAATGCACTATCACGATGAGGATGTAGAGAGAAAAAAGCTTGTTGCTGAATGAATACCATTTTTCAGAAGGTATTTGGAAAGTACCTTCTTTGCTGCTAAAACAATTTTATCTCTGCTTTTAGTTGCTTCTGTATTGAATTGCATGTAAGGATGACTGCCTAAGAAGATAAAATATCTCAATATATATAACCAAGGATAAAACTGGGTAAACCAGGAATATCAAAGGAAAATAAATTTGATCAGTGTAATGGACAGTTTGTTAAAGACAAAGAAAAGACCCACTCTTAATGTAAATTAATTTAACTCAATTGCTACTCACGCATTCTAGAGGACTGTCAGGTGTTTTTGCAGTCATTTATAAATAAAGCCCTGCAACATGAGGTTTCTGGACCCCTAGCCCCACAGTTCCCACTTGCTCATAGCCACTTTTATGGAGCAGCAATCCCAAAGTCCCAAAGAAACACACACTTATAACATTTCCATCCTGTTTGGCCTATGGCTCAGGCACATTGCTAGTTTGCTCTTTCATCTTAATTCAACCCATTTCCATTCATCTGTCCTGCTACATGGCCCGTGGCTTACCTGTTTTCCCTTACATGTTTCCTCTTTAGCAGCTGGCTCAAGTCTCTCTCTGATTCCACCCTTCTTCTCCTACCTATGCTCCAATTTCCCTGCCTACTTCTACGATGCCTGACAAAGGCCAAACCAGTTCCTTTATTTAGAGAATGATATTTACATCATACAGGAAGACATTCCCACATTAAAACCCAATCACTTTAGTAACATTAAATAGCTACAAAATGAGAAATCAGAACAATTTTTATATGTGAAAGTGCTTTGCCTTATTTTTTCCATTGGAACAGTTCATTCTGGAAAGGAAATAGGTTGGGATTTGAGACAATGTCTCAGGTAGTCCATAATGGCCTTGAACTTGCTATATAGTTCAGGATTCTTCCTCAAACCCCTAACTCTTCACTTCCTGAATGCTGGGATTACAGATGTGCCTTACCATGCCTATCCAGCAATTCTTTATAAATCATGTAAACAAACCAAAATTCTTCAGATTTCTAGCAGCTATGTTAAATCAAGCACCTTTTAATTTGGTATAAAATTATTACTGTAAATACTAGGCAACTTATTTTGTGCTGAGAAGCCCTACATTTTTATGGGAAACTACAGAATAAAAGAAATACAAGATGAAAAATCCATTATTGGCACTGAGAGGCATATTTAATAATGTGCAAAGACCTGCTTTCAGTGTAATCCCATGGCCAGGAGTTATTGGTCAACACAAAGGGAACTCAGTGGTACTTTGTAGAATTTTTGGGTTTGTGTTTGTTTGAGGCACTTTTTAAGCTTATTGATCTTTTGCTTGAATATTTTGAGTTTTATTTTTGTGTATTTTGTGTTTTGTGTGTGTGCTTTTTGAATTGCTTTTTTTTGCTTTTTGTTGTATGTGCATGAGAAAGAGAAAGAGCGGGCATGGAGCTGGGTGGGTAGAGATGTGGGGAGGATTGGAAAAGATAGGGAAGGGGAAGCATGATCAAAGTATATTATATAAAAATACCTTTTTTAATAAAAAGTAAATGAAATTTTAATGACACAGTTATGTATGTATAAAGTATCATTGAACTGGGCAATAAGCTAGATATTTTAAACTAGGGACTATTTCTTCTTGTTATACGTTTCTTAATTCAATGGCAACAATATTGTAAGTTCTGTGGTCTAAATTTGTCTCTCAAATGGTTGGAAAAGAGTTAAAATTAAACATAGTTTATGGTTTACATTAAAGGAAATGGAGTGTATTTGAAGAATGACTAGTTTAAGAAATACATTCAGTATTTGACTAAAATAATCTCATCTCAAATAATTATTACTTTTTTCCTATTAGCATCCAGAGTGCACTCTTTATATTATTCATTCTTTAGAAAGACTCATGATTGGACACTGTAAAAAAAAAGTGTGGTGATAATGTAGCCATTTTATGCCTGTTAGACTATCCCATTTTTACCTACCAACTGTACATTGTACAGAATCAACAGTTACATTGATGCCAAGTGTTTGCACTGCTGATAATTAAAAATGAGTAAGTTTTGACATAATCTTGCTCAAAGTAGGAGAGGGTATTTTTTATTAATTATTAATCTCTTGAATGTCTTCATTTTAAAATATACATTCCTATGAGAACATTAAGCTATATATTAAAACTGGTATATAATTTCTCATTTTACATTTGTACATACTTACGCTTGAGTACATCTTCCTGTTATCTTGAGTAGCCTTGGTAATTAAAAATATATATTAAATGTCATTTAATAGGCTATAATTCTTCCTCATTCTGGCTCATCCTGAAATTCTCTGTGTTGAAACCAAATACCCAGTTTTACCTCAGTTGATAGTACAGAAGAAACCTGTCCAGCTGCTGTGGGCAATGGAGTGGGCTAATGCCGCCACCCTTGGACAACAGCACTCAACGTTGTTGCTTCCTTTATTCATGAAGACCAACAGATAATTCTGTTGTTAGTTTTGTTTTTCAATTACATTAAATTCACTGTTCCATAGTTTGTCCTCTGCATGTCAAACCAGTCTTTAATCCATTTAACTAGTTCCTGCTAAGATTTTTTTCTAATTTTTAGTATTTATCAGTCTATTTCTGATGTGCAGATAAGGATTATTTTCCATATTTTTTCTTCTGGGGTTCACTAAGGAACTAAAATCTACAAATAACACGTTTCAACAAATCTTGGAAACAGTACGACGTGGTGCGTGAACGCTTGCCTGTCTTACCCACTCACTCCTCTCCGTTAGACTAACAAGTTGTATGTTAAACTGTTTACTCAGAACCATGACGATCTTACTATTTTCCATTTATTAAAATTATGTCACTTATGTTCACTTTCATGTTGAGGATCTCAGTTCCTGTTTATCTAATGTTCACAATTTACTGTTGCTTAAATATGTATTTATTTATCTGTTTTACAGTCCTGTTAAAACAACACAGAAAATAGGGACAATGTAAGATGCTACAATGTACCAACATTAAAGAAGAAATCTCACAGGATTCCAGAAAGTCTCCACCTGTGTTTGAGATCTAACATAGCAGGGTTGAAAATGTACATCAGTTGCTGAGTGCCCGTTTGACTTGCCTGGGTTTGTACCCTCAGTATCATATATAAAAGCTCATGATAAAACCCTGGAAAACAGGTTTTCTTGAGCTTCATATGTAATTTTCTGAATAGCTGTAATTGGGAACATGGGGAGGGCTTAAATAGTATTATTCTACAGTAAAGAAAAATTATAAACATGTAGGCAAGAATCAAATGATTGCAAAGTTTTGCATATTGTAACAGATGATGATGTCATATCTATACTACTTTCAGGTATTGGGTTTTATTTATGTGCGCTCATGTGTCTATTTTTGTATGCATATAGGTCAGCTCAACCTTAGCTAAGAGTCTTCAGGAGTGTCAAGCTTGCTTCTAAAAATACATTTTGTTTAACATTCATACATGTATATCGTGTGCTTTGATCATGTCCTGCCCTATATTCTGTCCACTTCAATCCATTTTATATCCTCTCTCTGTTTTTTTCCCCAACTTAATGTGCTTTTCCTGTTTTTCTCTCTGTCTTTCTATCTATTTCTCTTCCTCACTCTCAGTCATTTAGTGCTACCAGCATGCATTGTCCTGAAGTGCTGGAAAAACTACCTGCTCCTTTCTTCTAGACAAGGTCTCACCATGTGGCCCTGGTGAACCTCTAGCTTACTATGTAGAGCATATTGCTCTCAAGTTCAGAAAGATGAGACTGCCTCCACCTCTCTAGCACCAAGATTAAAGGCATGTGCCAACACACCAAGTTTCAACTTGATATTTGAAACAGTCTCTCTGTGGATTAGAACTTGCTGAGCTGACTCTCCAGTCTCATAAATCTGTCTGTCTCTACTTCCCTGGTGTTAGGCCTATGAGTTCACACCACAATGCTTGCCTTTATTATGTGAGTTCCGGGAACCAAAATCAAGACCGTGTGTGTGTGTGTGTGTGTGTGTGTGTGTGTGTGTGTGTGT
>PVIH01000350.1:222388-283738 GCA_004025045.1 Sigmodon hispidus | reverse complement strand
GAGTCACTCTTGTTTTCTCCACAGTAACTCAGCTGAGTTTGATCACTCGTGTTTGAGTATCCATTTATTTACACAGTAAAGATTATTTTTTGATAATAAACTTAGTTCACTCTTTTAGATTTTACCATTGATTTGTTCTGTTAATTGAGCTAGGTCATAGGATATTTTCTACTATTGCTTCTCTTTTCAAATCACGATCACTGCAACCAAAGAACACTTTAAGTGTCTTGATAATAGCTTTCTACATAAAAAGGAGATAAACTCTGTCAAATCAGAAGACCCGGATTACAGTGTTTCAGCAATGAACAGACATAAAAGAGACATTATTAATTGAAGTACTCCTGAGAATAAATTAAAAACACAACCAGTAATACATACAAATGACCAAGTCCTTATTTTTCTAATGTAATGGCCAGCTTTCTAATATTTTATGTCTATTTTTTTAAGGCAATGTTTTGTTTCAGAATAGAATGCATCTATCCCTGGCTTCTCATTATCCAGGCTTGTGTTTTCCACTATGTATTTTTTCTCATATCTGCTTATCCTTCAAATCAAGTCTCCAAAACTAAATTTATGTTTCTCCATTCCCTATACTCTTTCTATTGGAACTAATGGAAATGTAATCCCCTCCCCGAACACAAAATCAGAGGAGTCATGGCCTCTTCCCATTATCCCTATGTGTCAGCTAGGTGCACTGGGTCCCTTTGTTCTCAGAGCTTTTACTCTGAATCCCCACTGACATCCCCTTGCTTGAGCTATCATTAGCTCACACCTATTCTGGAAAACATCCCTGTATTGATTCTTGTTCTCCTGTAATCACTCTCCTTTATTTCACTCCCTAATGGTTAACACCAAGTCATCCCTTTAAAAACCATTAAAGTTTGAAAACCTTGCAAGAGCTCTCCCTTATCTCTACAATGCAACACAGATTCCTGAGCCTCATATTCAAGGATCTTGATAATTTGGCTGCCACCAGCCACATTATGACACTATCTCTCCTAGTAATTTCAACACAAATTCTCTCCTGTTAACTCCTGAATCTGT
This sequence comes from Sigmodon hispidus, assembly GCA_004025045.1. Lineage (NCBI taxonomy): Eukaryota > Metazoa > Chordata > Mammalia > Rodentia > Cricetidae > Sigmodon > Sigmodon hispidus. The sequence continues at coordinate 282,694 of PVIH01000350.1, read as the reverse complement.
CTACCCAGCATGCATGCTTCCCCCCTTCTTGTATCTTTTGTCATTTTTCAAGCCTCTTACAGAGTGTGTCCTATGTTGTCCTTGTGGAGATGAACTTAGAGGAAACTAAACACTGAGACGGTGAAGCTGTAGTGAATTTAGCTCAAGGTCTTATTGTTTCTACCGTCTTAGTGCTGTAAAAATGACAACCCGGAACATTTCAGCTATTTACTAACATCTACTAACATCTGAGGGACACCATTGTGGAAAATAACTTATTTTAAAGTTTGTGGTTCAGTATCCATCTAACAAATGACTTAATTTTATATTAAATTAAAGCTTTGGAAGGTTTTGAAGATTCTTCCGATTTAATAAATATGACCCATTAGCAATTTCAAAGAAATTTTAAAATTAAACCAGATTTCCTACATGTTCACTAAACTTGATGGGGATAAGCTCTGAACTCACTTTTTTTAAATATAAGGTTTTTTTTCTTTTACATACCATCAACTGTTTCTCCTCCTTCCCCATCTCCTACTTTCCCCACATTCCCTCATCCCACCCCCATCAATTTCTCAAAGAGGGCAAGGCCTCCCTTGAGTGGTGAACACAGGCTAGCATACCAAGTTGAGGCAGGACCAAATCCCTCATCCATGTATCAAGACTGAGTAAGGCATTCTACCATAGGGAATGGGTTAAAAATCTAGTTCATGTACCTGGGATACTGTCACGCTCATTCAGAGGGCCTAGTTCAGTCCCATGTAGACTCTCCCATTAGTCTATAAGCTCCCATTAGCTCAGGTCAGCTGTCTCTGTGGTTTTCTCCATCATAATTTTGACTCTTACACCCTCTTGCTCCTTTAGTCTCTCCTCCCTCTCTTCAACTTAACTCCAAGAGTTCAGCCTACTGCTTGGCTGTAGGTGTCTGCTATCTGTTTCCACCAGTTATTGAATGTAGGTTCTATGATGCCAGTTAGGGTAGTCACCAATCTGACTATAGCAGAAGGCTAGTTCTGGCACCCTCTCCAGCAGTGCTAAGAGACTTAACTTCAGACATCTTTGTGAGTTCCTGTGGATTTCCCTAGTACAAGGTTTCTCCCTAACCCCATAATGTGAATCAGTATGGCTATGTCATGGAAAATTAGGAATCAGCCTACTTCAGGACCCAGCAATACTACTCTTGGGCATATACCCAAAAGATGCTCAGCCACAGCACAAGGACACTTGCTGAACCATGTGAATAGCAGCATTATTCATAATAGCCAGAATCTGGAAGCAACCTAGATGCTCCTCAACCAAAGAATAGATAAAGGAAATGTGGTATATTTATACAATGGAGTATTACTCATTGGTTTAAAAAAGTATAGAAAATTGACATCATGGAATTTGTAGACAAATAGATGGAACTAGGAAAAAAAAAAAAAACATCGTATGTGTGGTAACCCAGACCCAGAGAGATAAACACAATATATGCACTCACTCATAAGTGGATATTAGATGCAAAGCAAAGAATGAAAAGGCTACATTTCACAACCCCAGAGAAGCTAGATGAAAAGGAGGAGCTTAAGAGGAATGCATGGATGGCCTCAGGAAGGAGAAATGGTCAAGATCTCATGGTAAACTGGGAGGGGGAGTAAAGGAGAAATGAGAAGTGTGGGAACATGAGGGTTTGAGATGGCAGGGTTGGGGGGAAATGGGGAGGTAGAGAAATGAAAGAGATATCTTGACAGACTAAGCTCACTTTTTATTAAAAGTTTCCTTTGTCTGAAGTAAGTGTTCAATTTCATTCCTTAATTGTATTGTGGTTAGAGTGCAGTAAAATGTAAGACTTTAAGTGGTATTTCTAACCTCTCAAATTTTATTAGTCTATATATAAGTGGTAAAATTAAATAATTATAAAAATAGGTCTATTACAATATGTATGTAAAGTAAGATATGTAGTTGTATAGAATGTGGCAATGTGGAGATATGGAGCTGAATGGACACAGAGTCAGAGATCATTTTTAAAAAGTAAAAGAAAATGTTATCTAATTTTATCAACTAGTTAGATAGTTCATAATTATCCCAGATAAAAAAGTTTCTTATCCCAAAAATAGAAGAATAGGTCTATTAGTAACTAGTAAGAACTGCACCCACTATAGGATCTAGTGAGAAAAGACGATTATTCTCCTATAATGAGGAAAATAAAATCTGACATACATAAGCATTCTTCACTGACCCTACAGTAACCTAAGCCTAATGGCATTTTTACTCATGCAATATTTTATTAGTTATGCTGAATTATTGTAGAGTGAATCATCTGCAAGTATCATGATTTTGTCTTACTTGAGTTAGAAAAGGCATGCCTTTCAAACAATTGGTATATCGTGGCTAGAATTTTAAACATACCATGTTTGTAGGTATTTGATAATAACTTGTGAAAATTTATGGACACTATGTCTTCACTCGACACTGTATAATAAAATAGTATGCAAAATTTCAGAGAATAATCAGCATCAGTGAGAAAAAGATACGTGAAGGACAATGTTCATCTCAGTGAATATCAACAAGCAGATCATTTGCTGCCTCCTCAGCACTGTAATGCCATTGTTACACTCCAGACTTTAGAATCCAAGAGAAAAAATGGCAAGGGCAATCAAAATCAGGTAAATAAGTATTTGTCATGTTTATTGACTGTGTAAATTTTTGAATCAATAGAGTTATTTGAAAATGGCCAAGATTGCACATGCTGTCAAACAGGGACCCACTGGAAAAGTATTTCTAGAAAAATAAACAAGTTTCCATATCTACAATGTTAATTTTAATTATCAGCTTCATTGAATGTGAATGGAACAAAAAGATAATCCTTTGGGTTTGTCTATCTGGGCATTTTCTGAATGATTAAACCAAGGGGAGTGGGTGGGATTTTTCCAGTGGTGGCCAAGATAGAAAGAACTCTGAAAGAAAATCAGTGATTCTTGCTTGCTAAGATGGTTGCTCTTGTTTGTCAAGTTGATATATCAGGGAATAGGGAGCCTCAACTGAAGACTTGCCTTCATCAGTCTGGACTGGGCATGTCTCTGGGCAGTTTCTTTCTTTTTTTTCTTTATTTAAAAGGTTTTTGTTTTTTTAAATTTTACATAACAACCACACTTTCCCTTCCCCCTCTCCTCCTACTATCCCCCAGCTTCTCCCCACCCTATCCTTCATCTACTTTTCAGAGAGGGTAAGGACTCCCATAGGGAGTCAATATAGTCTGCATATCAAGTTGAGGCAGGACTAAACTCATCTACCATATGAAGGCTGAGCAAGGTATCCCTCTATAGAGAATAGGCTCCAAAAAGCCAGTTCATGCACTAGAGATAAATTGTGGTCCCACTGCCAGAGGCCCCACAATCTTCTGGGCAGTTTCCTAATTGCTAGCTGATATAGGAGGGCTCAGCCCACTATGGGTGGTACCATTACTGGGAAGGGAGACCTAATCTATAAGAAAAGTAACTGATGTGAAACTGAGCCAGTCAGCAGCATCCTCTACGGTTTCTGCTTTGAGTTCTTCCCATGTTAGAATTTCTTCCCTACTTGAGTTCAGGTCCTACCTTTCTTCAGTTATGGATTATGACCTGAAAGTATAAGCTAAATATGTCATATCCTTCCCAACTTACTTTTGCTTAAAATTCTTTTTACAGCAGCACAAAGTATCTAAGACATTACCCTTCCTTCTTGCTGATATGTCTATACAGTGGTTGTTGCTCTGGATGACATTTTTTTTACTGACATCAAACCTCAGCTTCTTAAGCTTTCCAATGTGATTTGAAAATCAGGAACTCTCCAGGGAGTCAACAGGCATTCAGTAGAATTGAACTAGGGCTGAAGAGTCATCCAGTCTCTGCCCTACAGAGCTCCCCACTTCTTCAGCATGCTCATGGACATCTTGAACTGTCATGCAATCCAATTTAATACATCTTTTTCATACTGGAGATTCATTCTACAGACTCTGTTCCTTTAGAGAACCCCAATATAACACCCAAGTCCATAGACATGCTATAGGAATGATGATTCTCAAGCAGAAGTTGGCCAATAAGCAATATTAATAGTTCAACTCAAGTCTGTACTTTCTGCAAAGAATCTAGTCATTTTGGTCAGTGAGTTGCAACACTGATTATGCTGCTAGTGGTAAATTTGCTTTTATATCTGGGTGCACTGTTGAGAACACTATTTCCAGTTTGGTCCTGGAATTATAAAATTGATGATTAATTACAACAACCTCAAACTGTTAAAAGCATATTCACAACATCTTTATTAATAATGGCTTGTTACAATCCCTAAACACGAAATTCTAAGAATAAATAGCAGTGTGTGTGTGTGTATGCATGTGTATATAAGTATATAATTAGTGCATTTCTGGCATCTATAAGAATTGAGGGTAGGGAGTAGGGGTGCATGCCTTTAGTCCTAGCACTTGGAAGGCAGAGACAGGTGGATCTCAGTGAGTTTGAGACCAGCCTAGTCTACAAAGTGAATTTCAGGACATCTAGGACTGCTAAACAGAGAAAAACCTGTCTTGGAAAACCAGAAAGGGGGAGGGAGGAATAAAGGGAAGAGGAGGAGAAAGACAAGGAGGAGTAGGAGAAGGAAGTAGAGGAAGAGAAGGGATAAGAAGAATAATTATGGTTGTAATTTATTGGTGAATTGAAGAAGAGAATGTAGTGCACATATACAGTGGAATGGCATCCATTTCATGAAAAATAAAGTTATCCTGTCACTTGTGATATAAATGAGCCTGGAGGAGGATACCATAATATAAGCCTGATACTTCAAGAAAACAAATACCACATAATCTTACATGTGAATAGAAGTAATTGGGACTCAGAGAAACAGGTTATGTGATAGTGCTTACCATAGGCTAAAAGAGGGGAAAATGGGGGAAGGAGGGTTTAGTTAAGGGTGCAGTTTTAGTTGAATTGAGCCGAAAAATAAGAAGAATCCCTTCAGAGCATAGTGACGGCAAATTATTAGCAGTGCATTGTCAATTTTACAATTTTTAGGCAGGTTCTTACTGTGTAGCCATGGTGACTAGTCTAGAACTAACTACATATACCAAGCTAGCCTCAGTCTTACTGAGATACACCTTTGTCTGATTCCTGAGAGTGCTGGGATTAAAGGAATATGTTTCTACTAACCAAAAATACTGGTGAGATGATAGATTAATTAATGGGATTTAGTTTTTTTGCAGTGTGTACATATAGCAAACATTTACACTCAACTCCATAAATAAAATTTTAAGATCTGAATTTGTAGAAAGAGTAGAATGGGTATTTTATTGAGGTTGAATGTGAATTGGTGTGAGACTGAATATTCACGGAAGCTGAAATTTGAAGTATTACTTATATGAAAGGTTTCTCACCTTGTATGTCTCTAGAAAGGAGAGAGGGAAAGACATTACTATGTAATATACCTGTCCACCTACATTTGTAACAAAGTCACATCTCCAACAAAGCTTCTCCTTAGCTAAGAGAAACATTCCTTCAACTCCACATCACTTTCTGCTCAGCTTTCTGTCTTTGCAAAACAAGTCACAGTGACAGAAACACACACTTGTGTAGGGCATGACTCAGATCCATATGCCTAAGAAAAAGAACCTTAATAGAATGGTGCAATTTCCTTGCAAGAGCCATACATTTGGATTGGATTGTGTCTACTAAAGAACTGAAGCAAGTACTAATAACTTGCCAGAGTTGGTGGGCAGCAGGACCAATGGCTTCCTCTATGAGGTCTACTGAATTTTTAGAGAAGAAAAGGGCTAAATCAAAGCACCAGTAAACATGCTAAAGTGGATCAAGAAAAGAATCAAGAGACCTCAATCATGCATGAAGAACTACAGGCAACTAAGGAACACTGAGATTAGGAGACATAGTCTTGCCCAGAGAAGAGCACACAATTGGCTATGCAATATCGAATCCCTGAAAACACACACAGAAGTAATATTATACCGATGATAAGGCTATTTTGAGGAATCTTTATGTGTATACATAAACATGTAAGCATGTAACAACAATTAATAGAAAAAGAAGCCATGAATTTTATAGAAATGCTGTAATTATATAATAAGCTCAAAAATAATAAAAGGCAAAAAAGAAGAGGGGAAAGAAAAGAGGAAATGTCACTAGTTATTGCCAGTCTGGCCCAGGAGGGAGAAGCAGAAGAAACTGCGCAATTCACTAGGTGAAGCAAATATGACTCTGATATCAAAACCCATTGAGGGTTCATGACCATAAAAATCTGCATTCAAATGCTTAAGGAATTTTATTCATATTTATTTCAAACTGAAAAAAATCAATAAGCAAATAAACAAACTGTGTACATGCACATAACAAAATAATTACTCATTAATTGGTAGGAGAGGGCTTTTAAGCTGAGAGGACATGGGTAACTTGTTATTTTTTTGCTTATCTACATTTTTATTATTTGAGAATTTTATATATGTACATAATTGTTTTGATCAGATTCAGCTCCATCCAACTTCTTCCCCTTGTTCCTTCCTTACTCTTCACTATTTTCCCCTCCCGATTTCATGTGATACACACATATATATGTATATATACACACATACATGTGTGCACATATGTATGTATATATAAAGCATTATATAATAATTTTCAGTTTTTAAAATTATAATTACAACATCTCTTTTTTTTCTTCCATCCAATTTCTCCCAAACACTGTCACCTCTTTGTTCTCAAGCAAGGAGGAAAAAAAGCAGAGGCATGAGTAGGGGTGGAGTACATATGACAGAAGTTGGCACAGCCTCTATAAAATAGAAAGACAAGGAAAACCTCCCAACCTTAAATTTGTAAAAGGAACCTCACCCTGCTAATCTATTAGGAAATTATGGACCAGGATTAGAACATTAGCAATGTTTTCTTTGTTAATTTAGAGTGGTTTGCTATAGAAAGAATAAGAAACCAATTTATATATCACCAGTAGAAGTGCTTATAGGTAGCTACTTCTACATGGGTTACATAAAAGCCTAAAATGATTATTGTCTCTATAAATAATGTATTATCTATCTATTGTTATAGTATTCTATCCTATTTGTTTATCAACCATAAATAGAATCAGTTGGGCAAAGTATCAGGCTTCTACTAATATGTCTGTATCAACCAGAAATTAACTCAACTGGCAAGAGATTGGGCTTCTATTAACATGTCTGCAGCAAAGACTCTGAGGAAAGCCAATGGGTTATTTACAAATAGGAACTACATATTTATAGGGCTCTCTTATTTTTTTTTATTTGCTTATTCTTTTAGCACCTGTGTTTGAAGACTAACATCTGATGATGTTGCAAGAAGATACATCACAGGACCCAGGTTCAGCACTTGTGTGTGTTCTTAGCATTTCTCCCTTTGTGTCAGACATTTGCTTCTTCTGCTACCATTTGCCTTAGGGTTTGTGCAGTGTTCTGGGTTATATCTGCCATAGTACTTGTCTCCTGACTGTGCACATTTCTTCCCTCTTAGTCTTCATAGTACAAGGAACATAGCAGGCAGTAAAGAAGTATTGTTAGGTAAAGAAATGGCTGACAGTCTAACAGTGACCTCTCACTAATTGGTGCATGTTTTTCAGTGAATTCGTTATTTTTAGCCTTGTTTAGGATCCTTGAATTACTTTTGTATTTTTAAACCCTTTCCTCTAATGTGTTGTTAGTATTGTTGGGTCGAGAAATGGCTGACAATCTAACTTCGATTTCCTTCTAACTGATGCCTGTTTTCACCTTGTTTAGCATGCTTGGCATAATTTTGTCTTGTTTTCAGCCCTTCCTTTAATGGCTCCTCAATTGTATAGCTTCTTTGTTAGCTAAGATATTCTCAGAGGAACTGTGGAAAGTTGGCAAAATGTAATGTCAAGGGTCTGGAAAATAGGTTTTACTTCTTAGTAAGTACCCAATTTGATATCACTGCTCCTGTATTTAAAGTTTTAGTTTATGAATGAGCATTGGGAAAACACTAAATCCATGATGAGTCACAGAATCCCCAACTCTAGTGGAGGGAGAAGGTAGCTGTCACCAGATACAACATGATCCTCCCAAGACCTGATGCACATCTGAGTGACTGATTAACCTCACAAAATTAATGAGCCCTCTAGTTAACATGGGGATACAGTTTTATTTATAAATTAAATTCATTCATGTTCTCTATATATTATGTATATATATGAATTATATCAAATATATATTTGAAAGTGTGCTTCAGTGAAATACCTATTCAGTAAGAGACAGACTTACGTTGTTAACTTTCAGTTTTTTAGATTGTTGGTAAAGTTGGACATCATTCCATGGTCCATCAAACATTTGCTTGTATTTCCTTTTCCGTGTCAATATTGCCTAACATAAGACAAATGAAGTGATGGGGTTACTTCAGGTGCTGTGCTCCCTCAGTGACAGTTGTGGGGAGGAATAGAAGCTGATCAACTGGTCTAGCATTATAATTGTGGAGTTTATCATGTAAAATGTACACCATTTACTTAACTTTTTAAATATAAAGCAAAAAACCCTCAATTATTTTGAAATCTGCTTACAGAAATTACTTGGAATATATTCACATCTCTCTGCAAGTTAACGAAATACTAAATTAGTTCAAAGGTCTAGTTCTCATATTTTATTACTGCTAGAATAAGTCCTTTTGCAGAATATAATAATTATGGACTGAGAAAGTTCACCAATCTGAATTTCAATATATAAAAGAGTGCCCCTGTATTTTAAAAGTAAAATGAGTTTAAAATTATTAATGTTTATACTAATAGGATTTTTATTAGTATGACATTTTATTTAATACAAAGAACAATATGAAATGAGAAGTAAACTAATTTTTATGGTATCATTTTTGCTAAATAAAAATAACTGTAATACATGAACAATTAGATAGAATTGAAATTTTTACTTCATATTACTAGTAACTCTAAAAGGCTGATGCTGTCATTCTGAACAAATATAAACAATCAGCTTAATGATACAATTGAGGTGAGGGTCAATGCATAATGTATAACATAACTACATAGTTTTCAAATGGCTCCATTAATAATAGATAATCTAGGAGCATGGTAACAAACTGATGGTTTGAACTGACAGAATCTTGATGATATCAGATGTATGGATTTATGATGGGCCTTCTTGACTGAATGGGACTATTTCCACCAAGGCTGGATGCTCATCTTCTGATAAACTTTCAGTACCTGCTTGTAGCTTTTTCTTGAAGTGGAAATCACAAGAGAATACCACAGCTACAGAATTAAATCATTTTCTCCTTTTTTGAAGCATAAAATATTCAAAAGTGATAACAGTAATAATTTATGTTCCATCACATGTAGAAATACAACAATAATATATTCATAAGCCATTAAACAAATTACAGTGTCTGAATAAAATTTGGCAATCCCTCACCAAATCATGCCTGCCGCTGTTTTGTGACTCTATTTTAACTTGTATTTGATAGCTTGGATTAATTCTCTTAATTTTCACTTACTCCAAAGTGTTCTATCTCCTTTAATGATTTCTAATTTTATAACTTACATTTCAAATAGTATTCATAACTATTAGAGAAAAATAAAATCATCTTTTGATATCTTTCTTATTTATGAAAAAACATTAGGCAACGGCAAAGCATAAATATCTTAGCATCAGTTATTGTCATTTCAGGGAAAATTATGTTTAAAATGAACAGATGGAGGTAACACAGATCAGTGGAAACGATTGGATTCTTACATTCTTACCATTCAAGCATTTGATATGACTCATATTTAGTGGGAAATAAATTATTAATACAGAACTCCAGTAATTCAATAAGAAAATAGCATTAAATATGAGTAAAACTGTTATGGCTTAAATGAAGAAGCCCTGTGCAGGAAAGTCCTGGTAAGTTAAAAGGTCTCTCTGATGTGTAATGTCTGAAAGCCTGCACTGGCTTCTGGTCAGATGGATTTCTATTCTTCTTTAAAACCGTATAAATTTTTAATCACACAAATGCCTCATGAATAAATATTCCTGATGTGAATACAAGTACAATAATAAATCTAAAACTCTTTTGATGATCTTTTCCTATCCTAACCTATGCAGCCTGATAGAAATTACTATTGTGGGTCCAGATATATTCCCTCATTGTTTTTCTAGATAGGTTATCCTTTAAGTGTGCTATAGCCATTAGCTAGTATAACTAGACTTCCACGGGAAATAGATGCTTTTATTGATATTCTGTTCACTCAAGTTTTTGCACCACAATTTTTCCAAACTAGCAATGAACACAACTGCTCATTTCTGTTTATTTGCTGAAATAATTGCTGTAAATACTGGGAAATAAATATTCTTATGTCAGCCTCTTTGTGCAAACCCAGGAGATGTGATGTAGACTTATAATCAATGGAGAGCTTCCTGCTATCAGAGAGCTTCTGCAGACATTGCCCTTAAAAGCATGATGCCATATGCTATTTCCCCATTTCTACTGCACAGGTGAGTTTATCAGGTATTGCTTATGCGCATATACACACTTATAACTTTGTGTATATTATGCATGTGCTATAGTGCATATATGCTTGCAGGTGAGTGTGCCTATTCATGTGCTTCATGGAGAGCAGAGAAGCATGACATCCTGCTCTCATTCTCTTTATTTCCTTGACAGAGAGGAAGTCAGGGAAACTGTAGCATTTTACTTGGGTTCCAAATCTGGGTTGTGACATGTGCGTAGCAAGCACTCCTATTCACTAAGCTGTCCTTAGCCTCAGGTTTGCTGGTCTTAATAAGAAACTGGAAATCAGAGCTGGAGAGATATCTCCATAGTTAAGAGCACTGAATTGTCTTCCAAAGGATTCGGATTCAATTCCTAGCACACACTTGGTGGCTCAGGACTGTTTGTAACTCCACTTCAGATGCTTTAAACACTCTCTTCTGGCCTCTTCAGGCACCTAATATTCAGTGCCACATGCATAAAGGCACCCCCCCACACACACACACACATACAAATGTTTGAAACCTGGACTAAAGTGAGTAAGTGTGCCACTGTGGGTCAAGTCAAGACCGAAAGGCCTCAAGGCCTGAGTATTTTTCAGATAATGCCAGTCCGAATACTTAATAGTTGTTATAGAAAAAAATAGTGAAACAAATTTGTGTTCTCCTTATGAGTGTGTGTGCTCGTGTGTGTGTGTGTGTGTGTGTGTGTGTGTGTGTGTGTGTGTGAGCAATGCACGACGTCACTGTTGGAAAGACTAAGTATGAAGAATAGTTGAAACACTGCCAGTTTGATGGGTAATGGTAGATTTCTTAATTTAATTCTCAATTTTTGAAATGTTTGTTAAATTACTGGACATTCATTCTTATATTTACTTCTTCTGTGTTTACATATAATACCTTAAAAACTAGGTGTTAAAGTGAATAGTCCATAGTCTATATTCTGAGATGTTCTCTCCTCTCATCTCTCTATGTATTCTAAAAGTGTAAACATATATATATGTATGTATGTATGTATGTGATAAAGACACATTGAATAGGCACCTGGTTCTTGCTGCCAGTCAGCGTACCCTCGGCCAGATGCATTGCCCATGTTTTCCTCCCGTCCTGGGAGAAGGCTCTCAATGTGCATTTCCTTGGCTTCTCTCTCCACTGGCTTTAGCTGGTTTGCGTGAATGGAGAGAACCACAGGAGGACGCCCAGAGAGGACAGCTTGAAATCTGCCCCTTCCCTCTGCGCTCCTCTCTGGTTCTCATTGCAGTTGGCTGGCTACTGTTGCGGTTCCAGAGCCCGTACAATTTCCCGTTTTAGTTAAATGATTTTGAGCCTCTCATCTGTTCCCCGCAGGAATACTGCTGGACATGGCTTCTAATTAGAGCACTAATGACATACTAATTTAAGAGCAGCTAAGAAAATGTCTTTCCTGATTTGGGCCCAAATCTTCCCGTTTAGAAAAGTCAGATTCTGCATCATCTGGTTTTTTCCCCACACTGAGTGGATTCAATACTAGTCAATGCTATATTGAGCATTTTCATGTCTTAGAACCGATAATTTGCACTGAAAATACAATCTGAAATTCAAGCTGATGTGTAGATCAATTTCACCAATTATGTGGAATAAGTGTCTGCTCTCACTCTTACAGAAGTGTTTTTTACTTTGGAGGGTTTCAAAGACGCAAACAGTTGACAAGATAACATAATCAGTTCATATCTCCGTGTAACTCAGTTCCACTCATTATCAATCTCATCGTGTTTATTTTTTAATCTACTTGCTTCTTTGTCATACTTTTTTTTTTTTTTGACAAACTTAAGCACATCATGATTTCTCTAAAAGGTCAAGACCTTCAAAGATATCTAGCTATGAATCAGTGTTACAAATTTAAAAAATGCCTTAATGTCCCATATATACTCTTCAAATTGTCTTACATTTTATTCATTTTAATTCACATCTCAGTAAAAAGTCATGTTTTAATTATCGTCTCTTCCCTCCCTCCCTCTTTCTTTTCCTCCTTCCCCCTCCTTCGTTCCCCCTCCCTTCTTCCCCCTCCCTTCTTCCCCCTCCCTCCCTCCTTCCCTCTTCCTTTCTTCCTTCTTCCCTTCCTTCCTGTCTTTCTTAATGTTTGAGACAGTGTCTCTGTGTAGCTCAGACTGCCTGATACTTGCTATGAAGGCCAGGCTGGCTTCAAACTTGAGAAGCTCTGCCTCAGCCTCCCTTGTGCTGAGATTGTAGCTGTGTGCCATCAGATCTGGAACTGTCTTTTGATTCTGTTTGGAATCTTAGACTCCTTGTCCACTGTTTTTGAAAATTATTTTGGAGGACTTGAAATCTGTTGCTTGAGAAATTTCTTACAGTTTGAACTTCCTGTTTTTATGTTGACTCTTTTAGTAACATGTCTCTCTAAATCATGTATTTCTTATAAATTACATGTTGTAGGTGGCAGGAAATCTGTTGCAGTTTATTTCTTGGTTTTAATGTACTATTTCATAGGTGACCATAGTGTAGTTTTTCTTTGAAAACAACTAATTTCTAGTTTCTTCTCTTTAATAGATATTGTCAATATCCACAGTTTATCAAACCCCAGATCCACTGTGTTTTAAATGATGCTGCAGTGTCTGTCTTGTGTGTTTTTTCAGTAAAGAACTTCCATTACAGCATTCATAAGCAAACTTTCCTAGTGCTATTTGATAATTCAGGATTAGACAACATCAGAGAGAAATGTTCAATTTTTAAATCACTGTTTTTCATTTTAAAGTATTTCATTAGTTTTGTATACATTGCAGCCATGATTAACTAGTTCATTTTAATACTCTTATGAATTCATGTGCTTTGAATATTGATGTCTTTCAATTTTCCTCACTGAGATTCAGGTTGTTCACTCTCTAACTCATGGGGACTTGTGCTATATCTTATAGACAAAACTTTAACAGCCTTTGGCAGCTCCCCGGCTATTTGATATTTGCAAAGTTCTTGTGGACTTCTAGCCTTAGATCTGAGATTGACACTTCCCAGAACCCTTACTCACTGTGCAACTCCAAATGGGACAAATGTTTTTAGAGCCAGAATCCATATGTTGTTGGAGTATATTTCCGTGGGTTTTCTTGTTATGTCTAGACCTTTATTTTGAAAGAATTTGAGAGGAAAAAATAAAATGATGTTTTCTTGTTCTTATCTCCTATTGGGTACAGTTAAGTACTTTTCCCTTGTATATAACCTTAGCAACATATATTTTGCTTGCTTTGTTATACTAGCACTAACTTGAGAATTTTAGTAAGACCAGTTCCTTGTGTCACTCAGCCTTTTTTGCCACATTACAAATATCTGGAACAATTTTAAAGAATCAAGAGTTCATTTTGGCTTCTGCTATCAAAGTATTGGTCCATGATAGTAATGAGGGGTTGGCATAACAGAGTGACTCTCTCCAGGGTGGAGAAAGAGGGAGGGAGGCAGGGAGAGAGGGAGAGGAAAAGGGAGGAGAGAGAGAAATGGGAAGGGGGAGGAAAGGAGGGAGGGGGAGGCAGAGGCACACAGAGAACATTTTTTCTTTTATTCTATCTTGGACCTTAGCCTATAGAACAGTGCTGCCTATGTCCCCACACTGAGGATAGCTCTTGCCCCTTAGAGAAGCATCCTCACAGATACACCAGAGATGTGCTTTACTATTCCCCACAATGCTTTTCAGTCTAATGGAGTTGGCCATCAAGCTTGCCCATTACAACCACAACCAGAACTTGCATGTTTATATGAAAGCCTAATTCATTATTATTGGGTGATTTTCATCTTTATGTATATATGTGTTAAAGTAGCAGTAGCATGTACTGAGCACATGGGACTGTGCTCCAGGGTTCATTGTGCTATAAATGTACCTTATTCAGTTCAGCGTATGTTACATCCTTAGCAGTTTACTTTTATAACAATGTAAAATATTTACAAGGTTTCAGGTTCAAACTAGTAGTATTTGTGTTGATGTCTCTTTAGAATCTCAGATTTTCTTCTAACTCATTGCCTAGATTACTAAGAAAGGCTCTTCATCCTTAAATTATGGTATGCTCATTAAATTTATAGGCTTCAGAGCCAAAGGTTATATTGACATTTTATAACAGTACTTTGAATCTTGATTCTTACCTCTTCTGGAAGGGAGCCCTGAAAACTGCTTTTTTCTATATAGAAGTGACTGATTCCTACTACATCTAACATGACTATACTCATATGATCAAGGATGTCCCTGACAGAGTGAATTCAACAGTTCTTTCAAACCCCTACATATGTCTTTCTTGTTTACTTTGAACTTGAATACATGTGTTATTAATTCTACACAGAATCTTTAAATTTTAAGACCTAAGAAATTTTGGCCCAGATTAGATACTTTCTTATAATATCTTAAAGTATAAAACAATGTATGTAAACAGTTGAATCTACATAAAACAGAGTATATGCCATATAGATATGTGTGAGAGGAAGTGGAGGACAAAAATGGATTTAATTTGGAGAATAATAAATTTAAATGAAAATATTAAATATAAAGCATATGTAGCATATATTATATAATCTGGTCATATATAATCTGGTCATTTGGATAGCTTCAATATATATGCATGTATAGTATATACTTAAGGCAACATGTAGCATCTGAATATAATATACAAAAAAATTTAGAACATTCCCCATAGTCTGTGTAATGAAAATAGTCCTGAGATCTAGAGTTATTAATTTATCGCAGGCAAGACTTTGGTTTAATACATAGAATTAAGTTAAAACGTGTTAAGTTAAAATATGTTTTTAATACATCTCTCCTCTTCCTCAAAAGTACTTTATTCATAGGCCTGGATGAATATCTCAATAGTTAAGAGTATTGACTGTTTTTGTACAGGACAGGAGTTTAATTACCAGCACCTATGTGATGGCTCAGAACCACCTGTAACTCCAGTTTCAGAGGATGCGGTGCTTTCTGTTAGCCTCCTTTCTGCACACACATAGTGTACACACTAATGTGTGGGAAAGCACTCATATACATAATATAAAAAATGAATATTTTACTGAGCTGTCCCTTCACTATTTGTATTCCATCTTGTAAACACATGTAAAATGCATTCTGAGTAAACCCCTGTTCACAACTCTAACTTCTTTTTGACCTCTAGTACTCTCTTAACCTTTCTATAAATCACTTGATTCATGTCTGTTTTTGAAATCCAGTAAGTTTAGTCAAAACTGTCTCTGTATAGCTGATTTTGTAACTATCTGTTAGAGTCTAGTGGGTTCTTCAGAGGATACACAGCTATAGTAAGTACTACTCCTACCCTAGGATCTATGAATGGTTCAATAAAAAGCACAGGACCTTGTGTTCCCCCACCTTGATCTGTGACTGGACAGGAAAGACCTATTCTTGTGAAGGCACATTGCAGGCTTCCACATGAAAAGTCAACATTTCATAGCCCTTCTTTCCTGTGAAATGGTATTTCTGTATGCTGTGAATAAATATTGCTATCATTTGTTAATAAAGAAGCTGTTTTGCTTCATGTCAAGGCTGGATGTAGCCAGGTGGGAAATTCAAGTAGAGAGAGATACAGAGGAAGAAGGGCAGTGCCAGAAGAGATACTGAGAAACACTGAATGAACAAGATGTACTAGAACAAAAGTAAAGCCACAAGACATGTGGCAATACATAAGTTAATAGAAATGCTTAACTTTAGATGTAAGAACTAGGAATCAAATTGATCCTGGCATTAACCCAAAAAACCTATGAACACCTGATCTTCAACAAAGAGGCACAAAATATTCAATGGAAAAAAAGATAGTATCTTTAACAAATGGTGTTGGCATAGCTGGATGGTAGTGTGTAGAAAAATTCAAATAGATCCAAGCCTGTCACCCTGCACAAAAATCAAATCCAAGTGGATCAAAGACCTCAACATAAACCCAGCCACTCTGAACTTGATAGAAAAGAAAGGGGGAAATACCCTCCAATGAATTGGCACAGGCGACCATTTCCTAAATATAACACCAGTGACACAGACACTAAGAACAAAATTCAAAATTCAATACATGGAATCTCATGAAACTAAGAAGCTTCTGTAAAGCCAAGCACACTGTCAATAGGACAAAATGACAGCCTACAAAATAGGAAAAGATTTTCACCAAACCTATAAGTGACAGAGGACTGATCTCTAAAACATCTAAAGAACTCAAGAAACTAGAGCCCAAAACCTTGAATAACCAATCAAAAAATGGGGTTCAGAATTAAAAAGGGAATTCTCAGCAGAAGAATTACAAATGGCTGAAAGGCACTTGAAAAAGTGCTCAACAACTTTAGCCATCAGAGAAATGCAAATCAAAACAACTTTGAGATACCACCTGACACCTGTCAGATTGGTTAAGATAAAAGACACAGATGACAGCCTATGCTGGAGAGGTTGCAGAGCAAGGGGAACACTCCTCCATTGTTGGTGGGAATGTAAGCTTGTTCAGCCACTCTGGAATGCAGTATGGTGGTTTCTCAGAAAACTGGGAATCCATCTCCCCAAGGATTCAGCAGTATCACTTCTGGGCATATACCCTAAAGATGCACATTTGCACTCCAAAAGCATTAGCTCAACTATGTTCATAGCAGCACTATTTGTAATAGCAAGAACCTGGAAACAACCTAGATGCCCCTCAACTGAAGAATGGATTACCAAACTGTGGTACATCTACACAATGGAGTACTACTCAACAGTAAGAAAAAATGATATCTCAAAATTTGCAGGTAAATGGAGGGATTTGGAGAATATCCTCCTGAGCGAGGTATCTCAAACTCAGAAAGATAAGCAGGGGATGTACTCACTCATTAGTGGACTCTAAACAACAACAAAAAAAAAGCAAAAAGCAAAGCATGTCTAAGCTGCAAACCACAACCCCTGAACAGCTTGGATCTGAAACACCTGGGAGTGGCACCTTGGATCTCACTCCCTCTAGAGGAACACCTGACTCAGTCTTGATGTTGGGGTGAACAAACTGGATCTGCCAGGAGTGGATGCTGAACTGAGCAATATTGAGACCTTGGGACCTCCTGCCCATGTTGGGGAGGATATCGGGAGATGTGGAAAAGAGAGAGTGACTGGAGGGGGTGGGAGGGGGAAGAGACCTTGAATAAGGATATACACGGATAGAAAATGTGACTTTATTTGTAATAAAAAAAGAGAAAGAGAAAAAAAATGAACCTAGAAACAAACCTAGTTGCCCCTCCACTGAGGAATGGATTAACAAGCTGTGGTACATCTACATAATGGAGTACTACTGAGCAGTAAGAAACAATGCTATTCTATAATTTGCAGGCAAATGAAGAATGCAAAATATCCTCATGAGCAAGGCTTCACAATCCCAGAATGATAAGCAGGGGATGTATACACTCATTATTGGACTTTAAACAAAAAGCAAAGCATGTCCAAGCTGCAAACCACTACCGCTGAACAGCTTGGGATCTGATGCACCTTGAACTGACACTTTGGAGCCCATTCCCTCCAGAGGAACACTTGAGCCAGTCTTGATGTGGGGATGAGGAAAGTGGATTTGCCTGGAGTGGATGCTGAACTAAGCCACTTTGGGACCTTGGGACCTACTGTCCTTGCCAGGGAGGAGATAAGGAGATAGGGAGAAGAGTGACTTGTAGGGGTGGGAGGGAAAGGGCATTTCAACAAGGGGATACCTGGATAAAAAAATGAGACTTTATTAATAATAATAAAAAAAGAAAAAACCCAATAGTCCACAAAAAAAGGCAATACATAAAAGTCAATAAAAATGCCTCAGGAAAGGATAAAAAAAAAAAAAAAAGTAAGGAATAGGACTTCTTGAGACAGATACTCTGGAGTGAGCCCTTAACAAGAGATGCATTTCCTTTCTCCCAGATGGCCAGCCAGGCCAGTCTCCCGGTCTGGGCAATGGGGCACAAACTATGTCTGTTAAACCAGTTGCTGCTCCAGCTGGTGGTAAACAAGTAGGACCCCTGCAAGCTTGACTATCACAATCCCTCATCAGACCCTCGAGCCTATAAACACCACTTCATCTTTCAAACACATCTATCCACTGGAAACCTCAACTGCTCCTAGAGACACAGATCCAATGGCTCCAATTTTGCCAAGATCTAAAATTGCACAACAATAAAGCTTGTACCAATTAGAGGAAGAGATGGGTAGATGGCAGTGTGAAGATATATTCAACAACATATAGATGTTATACAGACACTAAGAGACAACAAATACCAGGCCAGACTACTATACTCAATAAAACTCTCAATCACCATAGATGGACTAAACAAGATATTCGTGACAAAACCAGTTTTAAACAATACCTACCTACAAATCCAGACTTACAGAAAGCACTCGAAGGAAAACTTCATCCTAAAGAAGTTAGATGCATCTATGAAAACACAAGCAATAGATAAACCCACAGCAAAAAACTTCAAAGAAGGGAAAAACTCTCTCTCTCTCTCTCTCTCTCTCTCTCTCTCTCTCTCTCTCTCTCTCTCACACACACACACACACACACACACACACACACACACACACACACAAATGAACACCAAAAAATTATAGGAATTATCAATCAATGGTCATTAATATCTCTTAGTATCAATGAACTCAATTTCCCTATAAAAAGACACAGGATAACAGAATGGATACAAAAACAGAATTCATCTTTATGTTGCATACAAGAAATATACCTCAACTACAAAGACAGATACCACCTCAGAGTAAAAGGATGGGAAAGATTTTCAAACAAATAGACTTAAGATATAAGCTATTCTAATATGTGACAAAATAGACTTCAGACTAAAATCAGTTAAAAGAGATCTGAAATGCCATTACATATCCATGTCTGAGAAAATTCATCAAGATGAACTCTTAATCCAAAACATTTCTGCCACAAATACAAGGGCACCAACATATGTAAAATGTGGTGGGATTATGTTTTATTACATTGTAAATAATTGTTCTGCCTGCTGGCTTAATAAAAATGCTGATTGATCGAAGACAGACAGGAAGTGTGGGCAGGACTACCAGACTAAGAAAACTAGGAACAGAAAAGGCAGAGCAGAGAAAGACACCAGAAAAGACAGCAATGGAGACTCCAGCAGACACAGAGGAAACCATGATGCTCTGAGAAAAGGTACCAAGCCATATAGCTAAAGAGATTAGTGGAAATAGAGTTAAGATGAAAGAGCTAGCTAGCAATATGTCTGAGCCATAGGTCAATCAGCATAAAATGGATTTAAGTTTCTGTGTAGCTTTTTTTTGAGACTTTGGGCCTACTAGTCCAGATCTTGGAGTTAGTATAGACCAGAAACCTAACCAGTAAAAGAAGCATTAATAAAGTTTAAATCACATATCAAAACCCATACACTAATAGTGGGAGACCCTAACACACCACTCTCACCAGTGGACAGGTCTACCAGAGAGAAATAAGAAATTTAACAGATGCTATGATTCAAATGGACTTAACAGATATATACAAACTTTCCACCCAAACAAAAAAAGAATATACCTTCTTCTCAGCACCCCACAGAAACTTCTTTAAAACTGACCAATGCTCAGTCATAAATCAAACATCAGTAGACACAAAAAATGGAAATAACTCATTGTAGCCTATCAGGCCACCATGGACTAAAGTTAGAGCTTAAAAACAACAAAAACCATGGAAAGCCTACATATTCATGGAAACTGAACATTGTAGATATTTGTTAGGTAGTTAATAAATCCTGAAATATCAGAGGCAGCACATAGTCAAATTCTAGGAAGACAGCTCAGGAAATCCTTCATATTTAGTACAAGGATAAACAGTTGAGAGTCAGTCACACACACACACACACACTTTCAATCCCAGCACAGGGAAAGCTGGGAGTGGTAACATATACCCTTAATCCCATAACTCCAGGGACAGAACTTCTTCTGTTTCTGTGAGTTGAAAGCTACACATCTTTAATCCTAACCTGGATAAGATAGGGTATATAAGGGCTCATAGAAACCCAGAAGAGACAGAAGTAACAGGCTGAAGAGACCAGGAGTGAGGCTGAGGAAGTTGAAAGACAGTTTGGTGAGAATTGACTGTAGTGCTTCCTCTCTCCAATATTTCAGTCTTACCCCGATATTTGGCTCTGAGTCTCATTTAATACAAATTGAATTTATTCAACTACATAACATTATTCAATTGAACCATCTCTGGGTCAAGGAATAAGTAAAGAAAGAAATCAAAAACTTCCTAGAATTCAATGAAAATTAATCCACAACATACCCAAATTTATGGGACACAATGAAAGCAGTGATAAGAGGAAAGTTCATACACTAGATGCCTACATGAAAAACCTAGAGAAATCTCACAAAAGAGAATTAACAGCACAGCTAAAAGCTCTACAACAAATAGAAGGAAACTTAACTAGAAGGAGTAGAAGGCAGAAAAAAAAAACAAACTCAGGGCTGAAATCAATAAAATTGAAACAAAGAAAACAATACAAAGAATAAATGAATCAAAGTGTTGGTTCTTTGAGAAAGTTAACAACATAGACAAACCCTTAACCAAACTAAACAAAAGGTAGAGAGAGAGAGAGTCCAAATTAACAGAATCAGAATAGAAAAGGGGGACATAAAAATAGACACCCAGGAAATCCAGAGAATCTTTAGGTCATACTTCAAAAACATATACTTTACTAAATTGAAAAACTTAAAGAAATGGACAGCTTTCTGGACAGATATCACTTACCAAAATTAAATCAAGACCAGATAAGTGACTTAAATAGACCTATAATCCCCAAGAAAACTGAAGCTGTTATTAAAAGTCTTTCAAGCAAAAAAAGCCCAGGGCCAAATGGTTTCAGGGCAGAATTCTACTAGAAGTTCAAAGAAGAACTAATACCAATACTCTTCAAACTGTTCCATACAATAAAAACTGAAGGAACATTGCTGAACTCTTTATGAGGCTACTGTTCCCTGATACCCAAACCACACAAAGATGCAACAAAAAAAGTAAATTACAGACCAATCTCCCTTGAACAGATACAAAAATACTCAATAAAATACTGCCAAACTAAATCCAAGAACATAATAAAAAATTATGTATCATAAATAAGTAGGCTTCATCCTATAGGCGCACAGAGAATTCAACATATAAAAAACTGTCAATGTCATCCACGATATAAACAACCTGAAAGAAAAGAACCACATGATCACTCCATAACATGCTGAAAAAGCCTTTAATAAAATCCAACACTCCTCATGATAAAGGTCTTTGATGGATCAGGGGTATAAGTAATAGAGTTAAAGGCAATAGACAGCAAGCCAACAGCCAACATCAAACTAAATGTAGAGAAACTCAAAGCAATCCTATTAATATTAGGAACAAGACAAGGCTGTCCACTCTCCCCATTTCTATTCAATATAGTACTCAAATTTTTAGCAAATAATAATAATAAGACAACCAAAAGGGATCAAGGAGATTCAAATTGGAAAGTACAAGTCAAAATTTTGGTATTTGTAGTATACATTCATGACCCCAAAAATTCTACGAGATTACTCCTAAAACTGATTAAAAAAAATCCTACACTAATGTGGCAGCGTACAAGATTAACTTAAAAAAAAGAAAAAAAATCAATATCCTTTTTATACACAAATGATAAAAGGGCTGAAAAAGAAATCATGGAAACATCACCCTTCACAATATCTGCAAATAACATCAAATATCTTGTGGTTACTCTAATCAAAGAAGTAAAAAATCTGTATGACAAGAACTTTAAGTCTTTAAATTAAAGAAAGAAATTGAAAAGGATATTAGAAAATAAAAAGATCTGCCATACTCTTGCATAGGTAGGATCAACACAGTAAAAATGGCAATCTTACCAAAATGCAATCTATAAATTCAATGCAATCTTCATCAAAATCCCAACACAAATTTTCACAGACCTCAAAAGAAAAATATTCATCTTCATAAGGAAAAACAAAACAAAACAAAAAACAGGATCACTAAAAAAAATTCTATTCAATAAAACTCCTGGAGGCATCACCATTCCTGACTTTAAGCTCTAATATAGAACTACAATAATAAAAACAGCTTGATATTGGAAAAAAAACAGACATGTAGATCAATGGAATCAAAACAAAAATCCTGGCATTAATTCACACACCTATACACCTGATTTTTGACAAAGAAACAAAAAATCTGCAATGGATAAAAGACCCATCAGAGTAACAGCAGACTATTCAATGGAAACAATGTAAGCAGGAAGATCCTGGTCAGAACTTATACAGATACTAGAAGAGCATGGCTGCCTTGGATGTCTACCCAGACTACTATAACCAGCAAAACTATCAATGACCATAAATGGAGTAAGCAAGATATTTCACAACAAAGACAGACTGAAACAATGCCTATCCACAAATTTGGCACTACAGAATGCACTAGAGGGAAAACTCTAACCTAAGGAACCCAGATATACCCATGAAACAACAAACAATTGATAATCCCACAGAAGAAAAGATCAAAGAAAAGAAATACACACAAGCTACCACCAAAAATAACAGGAAATAAAAATCAGTGCTCATTAATATCCCTTAATATCAATGGACTCAATTCACCTATAAAAAGAAAACATTTTCTTTTTTTTCTCTTTTTTCTTTTTTTATTATGAAAAAAAGTCATAATTTTTTCCATGTCTCGCATTTTTCAGGCTCCCTTTCCCCCTCCCCACCCCTCCCAGTCACTTACTCTTCTCTCCATCAGTTAATCTCCTCCCCAGCAAGGGCAGGAGGGCCCAAGGTCCCAAGGGTGCTTAGTTCAACATCCACTCCAGGAAGATCTTCTTTCCTCACCCCCACATCAAGACTGAGTAAGGTGTTTCTCTAGATGAAATGGGCTTCAAGGTGCCAGTCCAAGGTGTTTCAGATCCCAAGCTGTTCAGTGGTTGTGGTTTGCAGCTTGGACATGCTTCACTTTTTTTGTTTAAAGTCCATCAATGAGTGAGTAAATCCCCTGTTTATCTTTCTAAGTTTGTGAGACCATGCTCAGGAGGACATTCTCCAAATCCATTAATTTGCCTGCAAATTTTAGGATATCATTTTAAGAAAGCATTTTCAACAAGTGGTGTTGGAATAACTGGATGGTGGCATGTAGAATAAAGCAAATAGATCCATGTCTATCACCCTCCACAAAACTCAAGTTCAAGTAGATGAAAAACCACTACATAAACTCAGTTACACTGAACCTGATAGAAAAGAAAGTGAGAAATATGTTTACATTGGCACATGAAACAAATTTCTAAATATAACACCAGTATCACAGATGGTAAAAGTAACAATTAATTGCTAAGAAGCTTCTGTAAGGCAGAGAACATGGTCAAAGACAAAACTACAGCCTACAGAATAAAAAAAAACTTTACTAACCCTACATATAATGGAGGATTGATCTGTAAAATATATAAAGAACTTGAGAAACTAAAGCTCAAACAACCAAATAATCCAATTGAAAAAATGGGGTATAGGGCTATTTAGAGAATTCTCAAGAGAAGAATCTCAAATGCTCAAAAAATATTTTTAAAAATTGTTCAACATCCTTAGCCATCAGGGAAATGCAAATCAAAACAACTTGGAGACATCATCTTATACCTGCTAGAATGGCTAAGATTAAAAATACTAATGACAGTCTATGTTGGAAAGAATGTAGAGTAAGAGGAAAACTCCTCTGTTGCTGGTAGAAATGTAAACTTGTACAGCCTCTTTTGAAATCATTATATTGGTTCCTTAGAAAACTGAGAATCAGTCTACCCAATGATTCAGCAATAACACTCTTGGCACATACCCAAAAGATACACATTCTTATTCCAATGACATTTGCTCAACTATGTGCATAGTATCATTATTCATAATAGCCAGAACCTGAAGACAACATAGATGCCCCACAAGTGATGTATGGATTTAAAAAAAAATGTGGTATATTTACACATTGGAGTACTACTTAGCAGCAAAAAAAAAAAAAGAAAGAAAGAAAGAAAGAAAAAAGAAAAAATGACATCCTGAAGTTTGCAGGCAACTAGAAAAAAAATCATCTTGTGAGGTAATAAGGACCTAGAAAATCAAACATGGTATGTACTCATTCATTAGTGGATTTTAGATGTAAAGCAAAGGATAACCAGGCTACAATTCAGAAACATTGAGGAACTAAGTAACGGAAAGAATCTAAGAGGGACATCCATGGAGACCCCTCAGAAGGTGAAATACAGATCTCATGAGTAAATTGAGACCATAGGGATGAGGAGTAATGGGAGGTAGGAAGAAAACATGAGGGAATGAGATGACTGAGTTTAGAGAGGGACAGAGAGAAAGAGAAAAACAAAATATATACCTTGATAGAGGGAGCCTTTGTGGGGTTAGAGAGAAACCTGGTGCTAGGGAACACCCAAGAACCCACAAAGATGACCCCAGCCAGGACTCCAAGCAATAGTGGAGAGGGTGCCTGAACTGACCTTCCCCTGTAATCAAATTGATGACTACTTTAATTGTTATTATAGAACCTTCATCTAGGAACTGATGGAAACAGATGCAGAGATGCACAGCTAAGCACTGGGTCGAGTTTGCAGTCTAGTTGAAGAGAGGAAGGAGAGATTATGTAAGCAAAGGAGTCAAGATCACAATGAGGAAACCCACAGAGACAGCTGACCCAAACTATTGGGAGCTCACTGACTCTGAATTGACAGCTGAGGAACCTGCATGGGACTGAAGTAGGCCCTCTGAATGTAGATTTCAGTTGAATGGAGTGGACAGTTCATGGGACCTCTGGCAGTGAGACCAGAATTTATTCCTAGTCACTAACTGGCTTCTTGGAACCCATTCCCTACAGAGGAAGATCTTGATCAGCCTTGCTATTTGAAGGAAGGGTGTGGTCCTCAACTGGATATGCCAGATTGACTGCATTGACTCACCCTAGGATTCTTTACCCTCTCTAAGGAATAGATGGTAAGATGGGGTGGGGGAAACTGGGCAATGACTGGGAAGAGGGGAGGCAGGAGGAACAGTCATGGGTATGTTAGAAAAAAAAATCTATAAAATAAATAATCATAATAAGAACTAGCTATAAAGAATCCTGAGCTATCAACCAAACAGTTTTTAATTATTATTAAACCACTGAGTGATTATTTTATAAGCAAATGCGGGACCATGGGGGCCAGGCAACACAGAGAAAAACTGCTATCTTCTCTTACCTTCTCTTACTTTCCAGCCCTCACACTCTTCCCACCTACTTTGTGATGATTCCTGAGCCTTAGCAAGGGTGGTGTAAATGTCCTGTTTAGGGAACTGGACACAACTATCACTTATTCTCAGTTCCTTAAGTAGTTAGTCTCTGTACTCACTTATTTACTATCATTCATTGCAAAGAGAAGAGTCTCTTGATGGAGGCTATTGTTAGCATTTGTAAAAAGACTAGAGAAGGAACTTAGAAGTGGGGAAGGGTAGGGCTATCAGAACATAGGTGATAAGAAAGTATGTTATCTCAAATGTAAATCGTTACACATCACTCTACAATATTACCACTTTATTGGGGGAAAGGCCACAAGGCCTGTGTCCTATTCAAAGAACTACAGGCAGCTAATATTGGGTGTCCAAGAAGTAATTTTCCTCTGGGAAGAGCACACCAATTGGTTATCTGATACCAAATTGTCAGTCCTGAAAACCTACACACATGTAACACTGTATAAACTGAGAAGGTTGTATTTAGGAATATATATGTATATACATATAAGCATGAAACAACAATTAATGAGAAAAAAAAGACGCCATAAGTTTGGAAGAGAACAAGGAGGGGTATCTGGGAGGTTTTGGGGAGAAGAAAGAAAAAGGAGGAATGTTATATTGTAATCTCAAAAATTAAAAAATAATTCTCAAAGAACTAATAATAATGTAGAGGTAATAAAAATAAGAAAAATAAAATGTTGCTTTTTAGTTTCTTATGTTCAAAATACTTTATCTACAGCATATTTACTCCTATTTTACCCCATGCACAAATCCCTACCCATAAAACTATCAGGAAGTACCATAACCCCCCAAGTTTCTCAGTTTGGTGTTCTTCAATCTTTTAAGTAGCCAGGCTAAACATTTCAGCACCACCTGTGATTTGCCACAGCCCACTCTTCCATATTCACCTTCCATATTTCTCTTGGGAAGATTTCTTGAAATCATTCCTTAATCTCCAGTTTGACTATGGCTTTCTCCCTTGTAACTATTTGTCTTATCAATTACACACTGTATCTATTGGTGGAATAAATATAAATCTTGAAACCTCAAAGGTGCTGTTTCTTTTCTTTTTGATATGTGTGTGTTCCTATGTATGTGCAAGTGAACATGCACACATTGCTTATAAATGTGAAGGTCTGACGTTAATGCTAGTACCTTTCTCAGCTGCTTTTCACCTTATATACTGAAGGAAGGTCTCTTGCTGTCCTGGAAACTAGGTGTTGTGGTTTGTCTAGTTAGTCAGCTTTCGTGGAGATCCTGTCTCACTCTTGCCCTGCCTCACTTCTGCCAGGCAGTAGGATTATAGTCTGACATCCATGCCCATGCAGTGCTGATGAGGAGGCTGGGATCTGAATGCCAGTCTTCACACTTAAGCTACACTTTACCCACTGGTCATCTTCCCAGCCTCATGGGATTTGTTTTAAATTGTGGCTCTGCCATTTTCCATTTATGCAATAGATTAATCTTTGATGTTGACTTCTTTTGTTAGAAAATCTATGTCTTTAGTTTTATGAAAGGCTTATTTGAGCACTAAAGATAATAAATGTCTTGATAACCACTCTTTTCATATATTATAGCAGGGGCTTCTCAAAAGTAGAGATAAGTGTTTTCTGGTCTTATAGTTCTGGGACCCACACAGTTCTCAATATTTTGTTCCTCCGTATAACCATTTCTTACTAATAAACCAGTATTCAAGGTGATCCCAAAGAGACTTTTCTTTCTATAAATCTACAAGAATCCCATTATCACTTTATCTTGGTATTTCCTGAAACCCAATTGTAAAGTAAACTATTTCCTTTTCCTGTCTTTCAGATGATGTGCCCTGATTCTAGGCTGACTTTTTGTGTTCTCCTATGGTCCTAACTTGTACAAGATCTCTTATTAAAGGAAGTGAGTGGGTCTTGCTTTTTCTCCCTGGTCTTGAGCCATGGAACCTGGTTGGTACCCTAACTAGAGCTCTTGCTTTGTGCCTGGTGGTGATAGTTTCTAAAAACTGGACACTTTTCCAATCTCTGCTTGTTAGCTGGTGCTCTGACAACTGCTGGCAGATTCTCCTGATATGAGTCATAATTGTAACTCTTTTTGATGCTCATCCTTCTCAGTATCACATGGCCTCAGATTTCTGCTGAACGTCATCTGGATTAAAGTAATGCAGCTGTTTTATGGGTTTTCTGTTTACAGTATAAATAATCTTCCACTTCAAATCTGCTGCTGAGCTTTTCTTGGCCATGTGTGTTCCTTCTGAATGTGTAGTTGTAGTTTATAGTTTTACTCTTTGTTCTTCCTAGTTGAAGATACAGCACTGTGTTTCAACAAATGACATCATTACCTTGTCCTTGGAATTTTGAAACATCTCTGTTTCCAGAGATGTATTTTGTGCATGAAGTATCCAGCTGACTAGAACCAGACATCCCATGAGTAGCCTGTCTCCACTGTTTGCTAATTTCTTACTAGTTCATTCTTTGTCAACACTGGGCTGTCACTTACACTGTTCTGCTATAGTCAAACACTGTCTACTCTTCAGTCACAAATGATGTGCCATCCTCCTTTTAAATCCCTTTGAGCATCACCTCTGTCCATATCCCTCTTAGTTAATTGTCTTAGTTAATTCAAGATGTCTACTGCTGCAGGATTATGTTCCAGTACACTGTAAATATTTGTCCCTCTTACTGATTTAATAAAATTCTAATTGGACAAAAGGCAGACAGGAAACGTAGGAGGGGCTACCAGACTAAAAAAAAATCTCTGGGAAGAGTAAGAGTAAGAAGAGACACCAGCAGATGCAGAAGACAGGAGACCAGGATGCTGAGGAAAGGCACTAAGCCACTTGGCATATCATGGGTTAGTTTAAAAGTTAACCATTAGAAAGTTATATGTCTGAGCCATAGGCCAATCAGCATGAAATTAATACAATACTTTGTGTGATTATTTGGGGCTAAGTGGCAGTGGGGCTACAAGTAGGTCTGAACCTTGGTGCTAGGCCAGAAAGACTGGGCCAGAAACTTCATACTACATTGACCTTGATGATATACATATTTTGGCTAAAGTATTTAGACACAGTACAGTCACTCACATTCACACAGTGGGTCATATAAAAAACCTGAGACCTACTACAGAATTCCCCTGCTTTCCACCATCACTTTTAACTGTCATGATAAATTCCTTTGACTCCATATCCCAAACAATCCTGTCTCTCAGAGTGTGCTGGATTCTCCTCTTTCATCCTTCATGATTTAATTGATTTTCTATCTTCTGTGACAAAATATCACAGCATCCAAAAATTTAATTTGGAAGAGAAAGTTTCCTTTTAGTGCATACAGTCTGTGCTAGTGGAAAAGGCATGACAGCCAGAACACAAGGCCACTCCTCACACGTGTTCATAGTCCTAAAGAAGACAGAGACAAATGATGGTTCCTACTTCACTTTGCTCTGTTTCATCTTCAGTCTTTCTGTGACCTCAGTTGAGAAAATGGTGCTGCTCATCTTTAAAGGGAATCTTGCTACTTGAATACATGCTACTTGCTACATGTTTCTCTCTGGAAGCATGTTCATGGACACTCCCAGAGATGTATTTCTTGGGTAATTCCATATCAATCAAGTTGGATAGGAACTGTTAAATCATCTGACCATCTATCTACACTGCTTTACCACCTGTAACTTTGTTAGCAACCAATTTTTATATTTAAGTCCTTGGGGGCTTTCTGCTTATCTTAGAATAAAACTTAAACTTATTTGTTTACAAGCCTTACATATCCATTCCTAGCTCTTAATACTTTCTTACTTCTCTTTCCATGCTCCTGCACACTTTGTCAGCTGACTGTGAACTTCTGTGAGTGTGTCCCACTCTGAGCAGCACTGGGAGACCTTCAGTCTCCTCTGCTAGTAGCCAAGAGCTCCTCTGCCTTCCTGCTTCTCACATCAGCATAGGCATCACTCGTTCAAGTAATCCATGTCCAAATTACTAAAGCTTAGCCAGCCGTCCTTGCTGAGATTTCTTTATCATGGTCTATTTTCTTTTCAACAATAACTACTTTCACCTTGACTTTTACCAGATAGTTAACTCTGAGAGAAATACTGTACTCACCCTTACCTGTGTCATATTCCTGCTGTCTAAGCTCAGTTTTGCATAAAATAATCATATAGTAATTTTTAGATGTAGCCACTGTTGGGAAATTCTTCCTAATGTTCCACAACAAGATTGCATCTCTCGTATCAATTTACATTTTATTCAGTTTTGTTGTTCATTACACCCCATTCCAACCATGTCCTATCAACCAACATTGATTAAATCCCTAAAACATATTCAATTTTTATTTCTACATGGCAGTTTATACTCACTTAGCAAGTTAAAATAAATAACCATTTATTAGCAAGTATTCTCTTAATCCAAATTCTGCATGGCATAGCTAAGGATTTTCCTAGTTCCTTCCAGTGCTGAAATCAAGGTATGAGCAAGCCTAATTTTTGTCTAGACCCCAGGGAAATATGCTTGACTTGCTCTTAGAACTCATCTCCTCCCAATTGTAGAAAAATCTTTGCTTTCTGGTTGTTATCAAGCATTTTCTTCTGCTGTCACACTATGCACCTTCAGCTTCTCTCTTTTTTATTCTGACACCCAGATATAAAAGGTTTTGTGGGTTATTGTTTGTATCTACCCAGTAATCTCTCTACTTTGAGTCCAGCTGATTCTAGATCTTAATCACACCTGTCAAACTCTTTTATTTTCACATAAAGTAACAAAACACATGAGTGATATGATATCACATCTATAGGTTCCACTTCCACAAGTGCAAGGTCATACAAAGGTAGTGGTCTTCTGCGGGGAAGATTTTAGGTAGAACTCTGTCTGTGTCAAAAGCATTGGACAACTGTGCTTTTGCTTAGTCTCAATCTGTATGCAACATACAGAAAACACTGAGCACTGAGATTTTTATGTTTTTAATTTCACTATTGTTTCCTGTGATTGTAGAGCTGGAGTTTGAATTATTATCCATGCTTTATAAGTGTCTCTTGAATGTCTCAAATGGCCAAATAAAAATGATTGCTATAAATTCTGAAGAGTTTTTTTTTTAAATTTGTAATAGAAACGAAGCTTTAATAACAAAGTGCATAGCATTTAAACTCATACATTTTATAATATGTAATTACTTTTTTAAAAATTACATTTGTGTGTATGTGTATGTGGACATGTTATGGCATGTGTGTAGAGGCCAGGAGATGAGTTATGGAGATGGGTTATCTCCTTCTGCCATCTGATTTTAGCCATCAGTCTTCAGTTGTTAGGCTTGATGGTGAATACCTTTACCCACTGAGCCATCTCCTCCACCCATGGAAATAGTTCTTTATGGAGTGAGGTATGAGAGGGAAATGAATGTTTCCCCTTTATTACCCTGGTCATGAAGAGAGTATTAGTTCTAGAGACTGAATGACAATACATGCTTTCATGTAATATTTTTTGTGCTTCATTTCTTTTGATTATTCCTGTGGATCCTCTATGCCAGAAACCATCATCCTTCTTCCTTAACCCTACTCACCTATCAGAATAGTAGATATAATTGATTTATCATGATATGCATTCAGTGTAGCCATCTATACTTGAACTTCATCTGGCCCAATGAGTGAATTAGTTATGCATGTTGGTGAGAGATCAGGTTCATATATAATACTCTAAGATAAAAATAAAAAAGGAATCACAGCTCAGGTATTATTAAAATGAAAGGAATATATTAAGGTGTACTGTTCTGGTAAAAATAGGAAACTCTACAAAAGGATGGAATACATTAAGAAATATACTTGACTATGAAGCAGTCATTTGCTAGAGAAAAAAGAGCTTCAAGGTTGAGAATCAAATTTTCATTTATCATTTGTTTAAATTTCTATACTTACAATTATATTACATGATTATTTTGGATAGCAAGAGTGACTTTTTGTAATTATGTTATATCAGTCATTCTGAATGTATGTATACTTACATGTGTTGTGTTCCTAAAATGTAGTTTATCACCATATGATGATTAGGTTATAATAATGAAATTATTGTTTTGACTCATTGAGTACATGAACAATAGGAAAGTATTTCAAGATCCTACAGCCCTGTTTCACCTCTCAAATGAAGAGCAAACAGAATATAGTCAGAGAAGACATGCAAGCGGCAATCCTCTTCACATGTTAAACTTCTCAACACAACAGTTTTGAAATTCTTTCTTAAAGAAATCCGTATGAATGAAACCAGAACCTTATAAGGCAAAATGAATACTTCATGTAATAGAAATAATAAACCAACAATAATACATTTCTTTAAGAATCTGCTGAATAAAAATCTATAACTATTAATGGCACATTGCTATGACCATAGTCAGTTCACCACTCGACACTTACCAAAGAAACTTCTTCCAGTAGACAGAAATTAACACAGAGACTCTCAATCATTGAAGGTGTAGAGAGAAACTGTGAGGCCAGAAAGATTGCAAGGGCCAGAGGTGATTGGATGACTCCAAGGAAACAGTATCTTCTAGACAACAGGAATGATGTACATATGAACTCACGAGACTGTGGCAGCATACACAAGTGCTGCACAAGTTCAAGTCCACAGAATGCCAGGACAGAGAATTAGAAGTGGACAGAAAGTGCCACCCATAACCAAGAAGCTATTTGCAGCTCAGACCTGCTGAGGAAGAGAAAATCCATTTTCTCCAATATAGTGTCACTGGGCTTATCAAACACACTCCAGCCAGGAGTATTTTGCCAACACAAAATGGACCCCTATGTGTGTGTTTTTGTGT
The DNA here is from genome assembly GCA_004025045.1 of Sigmodon hispidus. NCBI lineage: Eukaryota > Metazoa > Chordata > Mammalia > Rodentia > Cricetidae > Sigmodon > Sigmodon hispidus. The sequence goes on along the minus strand of PVIH01000350.1, from coordinate 250,221 downwards.
GTGTGTGTATGTATTTGTGTGTATTGTTAGTGTATGGATGTTTGTGTGTATTGTGTGTGTATGAATGTTTGTGTGTATGTGTGTTGTGGGTGTATGAATGCATGAACGTGTGTGTATATGTGTGTATGTATGTGTGTATGTGTTGTGTGTAAGGATGTTTGTGTGTGCATGTATGTGGTGTGTGTATGAATACAGAATCATATGTGTATATGTATGCATATGTATGTATGTATGTTGTATATGTGTGTATTTTGTGTGTGTGTATGGCTGCTTGTGTGTGTATGTATGTTGTCTATATGTATGTATTATATGTGTGCATGTGTGTGTGGTGTGTGAGGTGTGTGTTTGTGTGTGGTGTGTTTGTGTGCTTTTTTGTTTTTTTCTTATTTTATATTTGTTCTGTCATTTGTTTTTTGTTTATGAGTTTTTTGAGGGAAGGAAAATAGAAAGAGAAAAACATGATGAAATTATAGCGATGAAAAAATTATTTGAAAAAAATACATGTATATTCTCACTATTATAAGAGCAAGAAGTGCTTTCATATGATTGTTTTCATATAAAAACAAAATTTCAAATGGCATACATCAAACATGCCTCTGGACATAAAGAAGTGGGAATATTTTTACTTTTTAGTTTGGACATTTATTTATTCATGAATATATTTTCAGTAAGCCAGATTTCTCCTCAAGCCTCAAAAAAATTAATAGCCAAGGGGTTATTTGGTAAACAGCAAGAAAAATGAGTCAAATGTGGAGAAATGGTTCTCAGCATCAGACAAGAGAACAAAATGCTGACTATTGCCAGAAGAGGAGTATGTGACTTTATCTCCCTACTGCTGCTTCAAAAGGGGAAGCCTGGATTCATATCAGAGATTGCTGAGGAAACAGACAGCAAGGTTAAGAGGACAGCCGTTACTTTTCCAGAACCTCATGGAAGAAAATGCTGTACGAGTAAGCAGAGACAAGCAGAACACAATCAGATAGGTAACAATTGAATTGCTGAAAGTTCTTGGTGAAATATATGAACTATTTTTAGGGAGAGTGGAGATGACTCACTGAACACAGTTGAGGTACCAGCTGCAGGGCAGTGCTTTGCACCAGGAAGATCTGTCTTCAGGTCCTGCATACACTTCTAGACAAATTGGAAATCTAAGGTTGAAACAAAGGTAGCTTTAAATCACTCCCAAGGACCAACTGGGGTACTTTGTGCAGCTCATAGGAACACCTCTGGCACTTGCTTTGTGGAAGATCTTTCTACTCAAAAGGATGTTCTCTTGATAGGTATATGACACAAAGACTGAATCCAATGGCTCAGTTACTAAGAAAGACACATTTGTATGTCTTCATTTTTTTTTTAATTTCTTGTTACACACAGAAAGATTCAGAGATTATAAAAAAATTGGTCCCTGAAAACAAATGAATAGATATTTTTAGTATTTTGAGTGTAGAAGGATGGAACATGCGGACACACTGCCAGGGAGCATAATGTTGTGTTTATTGGGGGAAGGGAAGAGAGAGAGAGAAAAGAGAAGAGGGAGGGAAGTGAGGTAGGAGAGAGAGAGAGAGAGAGAGAGAGAGAGAGAGAGAGAGAGAGAGAGAGAGAGAGATATCCCCTGCCACTTGTTCTGTCTCTTTAAAGGGTGACCATGTAGACATGCCCCAGGTGTGGCATGGAGTGCCTCATTAGAGGGCCTCTGCAGGCAGGCTGGGGCTGTGTGTTCTTCAGGCAGGGGCGTGGCCACAACACTGTGACACTGGCCATGTCCAGGAGGCAAGCTAAGGTGAGGTTTATATGCCAACAGATATTCCTGGGAGAAAAGGATAGAAGAAGGGGAGTTGTTGCTCAGGTCAAGAGGAAACTTGTAAGTTTGCAGCCTGTTAGCACCTTCTTACAGTTTAGAACAGGGGCTTCAGAAATGGTCCATTGGTTTAGAGCACTCGCTGCTTTTACAGAGCATCTGAGTTTTATTTCCAGCATAAATATCCGGTGGCTAATAACCAGCTGTGACTCCCGCTCCAGGTCACTGAAGCCTTCTTCTAGCCTCTGAGGACACTCTCTCACACTCTCTTCCACTTGCTCAATCCCACACTCGTGAACATATACACAACTACACACACACACACACAAATGAACGATAACAACAAAATCAAAATCACATAACATTTCCCTCCTCCCAAGGTAGTGACTTCTTAGGCTCCTCTTAATCTATTAAAGAACACAGTCCATCTTACTCAATGAAAGCCTTCTCTAACAGACCATATTTATACTAAGCCAAACTCCCCAATTGCTTGTATAGCATTTTCTTCTAAGCTGAAACAGCCCACCCTGAAGACTCAGAATACAAACAAAACTCACAAGTCTCAGAAAGTTCTTCACAATGACACCACATACAAGGTCGTTCTTCAAAGTTATACCGCTCAAGCAGAAACCACAGCTGGGAAAGAGACTACCCACTTACCATGATGTGGTGTAGAAAGCTCCATGGTTGGTGATTTCTAACCTGTTACATCTGCTGGAGTAGGCTTTTTGATTCATCCAAACTGGTATAAGCAAACACTTACTTATATGACTCTAATCACTGCAATACTAGTTGTTTATTAAATTGGGCTTAGAGAATCCTTTCTTTGGTCTGGCATTGTTGCCCTGTGTGTAGTAATGGGACAATCGCATCTCCCCAAGTCCTTCAGTGTGGTCTGCTGAGGTTTTCTCTGTGCACCACCAGTGTTTAGATCTTCCCACATTTGCCTTCCATCTCAGTCTTCCAACATATCACATATGCATCTTAGTCTGAAAACTTCCAAGGTCTTCAGTTTCTTTCCAGTCATACCTTGCTTCAAAATTCTCCTACATGTGATTTTATTTTAAAAGCATGTTTTTAAGAACTTGAGGTGGTACCTACATTGCCAAAATGTTAATTTGTAGGTAAAATAGGGCTTACAGGAAAACTCATAGCACTATAACTTATCTAGCAAAGAAGGTAAAATTGCTAAGTTAATAATCTAAACTTCAGGGAAATAGAAAACAATAAACTAATTTACCTAGGAGAAGGTAAGCAAACTGAGCAGAGAAAAGATAACTTAAAAATTAATTAATTGAAAATTGTAAAAATGGAAGAAAGCCAATGAAATTAAAAGTGTTTAAAAGGTAAAAAAGATAAATTTCCAATTAAATCAGTTTAAAGTAAAACAGACACAAATACAATGCAAGTAATGATAACAAAAAGGAACTGTCACCATGACCATAAGAGCAGTTAAAGTAGTAAGAAATTAATCTGGAAAAAACTGCCAATTAAATAAAAAATTAGAAGTAATGACACAAATATTGAAATACAAAAACTACTTAAGTTCACTCATGAGAAAATCTTTAAACTGAATAATTGTATATTAAAGAAACTTAGCTGCAATGCTTATCTACAATTATCTTACTAATAAACTTACGGTCAAGATGGCATTTCTTATAAATTTTACCAGATGTTTAGGAAAATAGTGAAAATTGACACAAGCTTCCCTGAGAAATAAGATAAATGAGGATTGTTTGTGATGAAATTCATGAGGCTGATGTTAGTCTGATACAAAAAGCAGATAAAAGCATTTAAGAAATAGAATACCTCAGACCAGTATTTTTCATGAGGTCAGATGAAAACCTTAACTGAAATGTAGACAATTGAAGTCAGCACTATGTAGAAAATATCAAATAAGATTTATTCAAGGACTATTTGATTTTTATAACACTCCAAATTCAACCAGTGTGATTCATTTATCAAATCTGATCATCTTAACAGATGTGAGAAAACACTGAAAAAAATTTAACATTAATTCCTAATAAATTCTTTAGAATGTAGGAATAAAAAAAACCTTACCATCTGTGTTAAAAAGTCATTTATACAGTGTCTCAAACATTTTTTAAAAAATTTATCTTGCCTGTGTAAGCACCCTCAGAGACCAGAAAAGGGCAAGTTTTCCTGCGGTTGGAGATGTAGGCACCTGTGAATCTCCCAGCACAGGTGTCGTGACACAAACCTCGTCTTTCACAAGAGCAGTGTGTGCTGAGTGCTCTTTATGGCTCCTCTAACACTGTTTCTATAGTGGAAGTTTGTATAACATCTATAGTGGAAGTCTGTATAGCGTCTACAGTCAAGACCAACTGTTTATTTTCACTACCACCGTTAGTATTCTGCTGAAGATACAAGCCAGTGTAATAAAGCAAGAAAAATACATAAAATAATAATTTGTCAAGGAAAATGAAAACTGTTGTGGTGGAAATGCTCTCTGTACGTTGCAAATAAAGGACTGGTTTTGGCCTATGTAGAGCACCATAGAAGTGGGTGGAGGATCAGAGCACAGGCAGGTAGGAGAAGGGCGGAGTTAGACGGTTGCCATCCGAACCCCGAAGGAGGAACATGTACAGGTACAGGTGAGTCATGGGCTGAGCCATGAGGTGGGAAGATTAATGGAAATGGGCTGAATTAAGAAGAAAGAGCTAGCTAGTAATGGGCATAAGACATAGGCCAAACAGTATAAAGTATATAAACGTCTGATTCATTTCTTTGGGGGACAAAAGCCGCCGCAGGCCAGGTTACAAACCTCCGGGCCCAAAACGGCCTGGAAAACATTTTACAACAAGCTGTCTTTAGTATCCTTAATTTTTTTATGGTTCAAAAAAGCTAATAATAATTTGGTAACATCAAACATCAAAGTTTTCCTGCCTTTATCTAGTTTGTTGTCAGTCAGTAGGATGAAGTAATGACTTTTGAGAAGACAAACTGTATTAAAAGAACTATTTTTTTAGAGAATATAATACAGATGTTATAGTCTTATTCTTTTCAAACCACATAGCATCAGATGATCAGTGTATATAAAGTGCATTATTTAGTAAAGTCAAATAAATGTAGTACCTGTTTGAATTCTGATAAATAGGCTGATTGGTGAATACTGGGAAAAATTACATGTTAAAATATGGAACTGGTGGATATAATGTTTTTTTCTCTTAGGATTGTTCATATAATTTAAACCTTAGATTGAATTGGTAAGTAAGCAAATTTAAACCTAGATAAATTGTTGTATCCTTTGGATTTTATTTTATACCGAACAAGAAAATGCTATTTGCATAATAATGACTATTTGATTTATAATTCTGCATATAAGCACAAATTGTGCAAAATTACAGCAAATATTATATAAATGCAGGTAATGATCAGTCAATCACAGCAATAATTACTAGATTTCTACCTTCGATTCTCAGATTGCCTTGGTAATAAATGTGGACTACAAATTCTGTTCTAAAATTTATAATGGAGATAATTTAGTTGTTGTGATACAAAATTACATATTTTGGCATCAAGTATTTTCTATCTGAGAATTGTATTACAAACAGTTCAAAAATGTTGCCTTAATGCAAATTGCATAGTTATGTGCCCACATAAAACTAAAACTATGAAGAATATTTTACTTTATAACTGATGAATATCTTATAACTTTTTATAAAATTACATATCCAGGGATTGCCTGTCAAGTTTTTTGAGAGTGAAGTAGCTGTGTTGATATTGCATTTTCATATGATTTTGAGTATGTAGGTATATGAGAAAAGCTGCATTGATACAGCATTTTTGTATGATTTTGCGTATGCAAGTGTCTGAAAGTTTTCCCTTTCAACGTTCAGGCTTGAAAACAACTGTCTAAATTCCTCTCCACTCACATCCAATCACTTCCATTATTGTAGATAAGATTTTAGAGTAGAGATGGCAAGTGGTTTAGAATATAGAGTCCTTAGTTTCTGTCTCTGACATTAGCTTTGCAGCAATGGGGAGGGGATTTGGTTATTATGTCAAAAAAATGTAAAGAATAGTAATTATTACATATCTCAAGTATTAAATATGTGAAAGTCACTTTTTCCAAATTTATCATTCATGCTAATTTTGTCATTTAATCTGGACCAACATCATCTTTTGGGCCTTAGGTCCTCACAAATCTTATCTTAGTAGCGTCTAACTAAGTAGGAAGTAATGGGAGTGTGAAGATTGCAGATCCTAACTTGCAGATCTGAATTTGGATTCTGGCTCTGTCTTTCACTAGTGAATATCAGTCAGTGTGTTCACTGGCATTAGGATGATACAGTTGGTTTACAGACTGTATTACATACAGTACAGTTTATGTTTCATGTAGGTGGAACCATCAGATCCATAATCCTCTTTCTTCCTTGTTTTAGAGTAGTTCAGAACTGGGAGCAGGATGATGACTATATCATTATCTCATATCACTGAGTTCCAGGCAGGGTGGAGGCAGTGTCTATAAGATTTCTACCTCTGCATTTTACTCTCTGAGTGGCCTTGGGCAAGATGTCTGGCACAAACATTTTTTTTCCATATGTAAAAGTAGATAATAAGACCTGCCTGTAGCATTTAAGAAGAAAATAGATAACAGAGGTGGGTAAACAAAGACAGAAAAAATAGGGCGATATAGAAATCTAGGATTTATTCATTGTATATCTTCTATGTATAAGTGTATTCATCTATCAGTAATTTATCATCTATGTATCTATAATCTATTTGTTTTCTCTGTTTACTATCTATTTATCTGTATATTGTTTAACTATTACATACCAACATGGAGTTTCATAGTATTTATATCTGCTTATATAATTATTTAAATTAATTTGCTGATTCTCAATGGTATATGTTTTTTACTCTTGCTCATTTAACCTTTCTAATGAATTTATCTTTTCTTTCTTTTATAAGCTCTCTAATAAGCCACAAAGCTCTTATCATTATTTATAGCCACAGAGTATTTCTCTGCAATTTAAACATTTGATTTGATTCAGTGTAATAAGCACAATTTTTAGTCACTCAAGCTTTCTCTTCCTTCCCAGGTCAGGCTTAGAAATACACAGTTGTGGGCAGAGCAGAGTAAAAGGTGAGTGCCCTCCAACCCTTAGGCCAACTGGAGACTTTCTCTCAGAAGCTGAGGACACAGCCTCAGCACTGCACTCATACCCAACCCTGTCCTAAACCAAATCAGACTGGGAAGACCACCTCCTCCCAGCAATTCCCAGCAACACACAGTAGGAGGGTCAGCCCAAGGACAAATCTTGCCCCAAATGCAAACTACATCATTACACACAGACATCTGGAGATCCTGCAGAACTCTTGTCCAGAGCAGTGTGAGAGGTGAAAGTACTCGAACCCCTAGGCCAACCAGAGACCTTCTCACCAAAGCCCAGGACAGAGTCCTGGCTCTGAACCCAGAATCCAGCCCTGCCCTAAACCAAACAAAGCTGGGAGAACCCCCAGCAATTTACAGCAACACACAGGAGTGACATACCATGGCCAATCCCCACCTCAAAAGCAAAATGTACCATAACACACAGACAACTGGAGATCCCACAGTGCCCAGGTCCAAAGGTGACTAAGAGAGCTGACTAAGGGTCAACTAAGAGCTGACTAAGAAGAAACCCTGTAGCAGCTGGACACACAACTCCTGGACCCACAACTGACTAAGAACTGACCAAGAGCTGACTAAGAGTGAACTAAACCTGCTTACCACATAATAATCAAGCTACAAAACATAGAGAACAAAGAAAAAATGCTAAGAGCTGAAAAAGAAAAGGGCCAAATTACCTCTAAAGGCAGATCCATCAGAATAACGTCTGACTATTCAATGGAGACAATAAAAGCAAGTAGGCCCTGGTTAGAAGTTATACGGACACTAAAAGAGCATGGCTGCCAACCCAGACTACTATACCCAGAAAAACTATCAACCACCGTAGATGGAGTAAACAGGGTATTTCATGACAAAACCAGATTTAAACAATACCTATCCACAAATCTGGCTCTACAGAAAGCACTAGAGGGAAAACTCCAACTTAAGGAATTCAGATATACCCAGGAAACAACAAGTAATCGATAATCCTATAGAAGAAAAACCCAAATAAGAGAAATACACACAAGCCACCACTAAAAATAATAGGAAATAACAATGAGTGGTCATTAATATCCTTTAATAACAATGCATTCAATTCACCTATAAAAAGTCACACCAAAACATGATGGCTACAAAAACAGAAGCCATTCTTCTGCTGCACACATGAAATTCACCACAACTTTTCCAAGCAAATTGTTCCAAGCAACAAGATGGTGTAGCAATCCTAATATCTAACAAGATAGACTTCAAACTAAAATCAATCAAAATAGACCAGAATGGACATTACTTATTCATCTCAGGAAAAAATCTATCAAGATGAGATCTCAATCCTGAATTTATGCCCCCAATATAAGGACACCTACATATGTAAAAGAAACACTACTAAAGCTTAAACCTCACATCAAACACCATAATCTAAGAGTGGGAGACTTTAATACCCCACTTTTACCCTTGGATAGGTCAACAAGACAAAGACTCAACAGAGAAATAATTCATAGACTAGATACCTATATGAAAAACCAAGAGAAATCTCACCCAAGAGAACTAACAGTACAGCTGAAGGCCTCAGAACAATTAGAAGCAAACTCACCTAGAAGAAGTAGATGTCAGGAAATAATCAAACTTCTGGCTGAAATCAATAAAATTGAAACAAAGAGAACAATACAAAGAATCAATGAATCAAAGGGTTCGTTCTTAGAGAAAGTCAAAAAGATAAATTAACCCTTATCCAAACTAACCAAAAAGCAGAGAGAGAGGATATCCAAATGAACAGAATCAAAAATAAAAAGGGGGACATAATGACAGACACCCAGGAAATCCAGAGAATTATCAGATCACACTTTAAAAATCTATACTCCATTAAAATGAAAAACCTAAAAGAAATGAACATCTTTCTGGACAGATACCATTTACCAAAATTAAATCAAGTTCAGATAATAGACCTAAACAGATCTATAATCCTAGAGGAAATTAAAGCTGTTATTGCAAGTCTGGCAGATTAAAAAAAAAAAAAAAAAAGCCAGAACCAGATGGTTTCATGGTAGAATTCTATCAGACATTCAAGAGGAACTAATACCAATACTCTCCAAACTTTTTTATATCATAGACACTGTAGGAGTACTGCCAAACTCTTTTTATGAGGCCAAAATAACCCTGATCCCCAAGCTACTCAAAGATACAACAAAGAAAGAAAATTACAGACCAATCTGTCTCATGAAGATTCATACAAAAACACACAATAAAATTCTGGCAAACTGAATACAGCAACATATCAAAAGTATCATCTACTATGACCAAGTAGGCTTTACCCAGAGATGCAGGGATGGTTGAACATACTAAAAACTGGAAATGTCATTTATCTTCTAAACAAACTGAAAGAAAAAAACCCATATGATCACCTCCTTAGATGCTGAAAAAGCCTTTGACAAAATTCAACATTCCTTTATGATAAAAGTCCTGGAGAGATCTGGAATACAGGGAAAATATCTAAATATAATAAAGGCAATATACAGCAAGCCAACAGCCAAACTAAATGGACAAAAAATTAAAGCAATCTCACTAAAATCAGGAACAAGACAAGGCTGTCACCTCTCCCTTTATCTATTCAATATATTTCTCGAGGTTTTAGATAAAGCAATAAGAGAATAAAAGGTGATTAAGGGGATACAAATTGGAATAGAAGAAATCAAACTACAGTGACCCCCAAAATTCTATCAGGGAAATTCTTCAGCTGATAAACAACTTCAGCAATGTAGCAGGGTTACAAGAATAACTATAAATAAATAAATAAATAAATAAATAAATAAATAAATAAATAAATATTCCTTCAATATACTAAGGATAGAAAGGCTGAAAAAGAACTAAGGGAACCATCATCCTTTATAATAGCTGCAAATAGCATTAAATACCTTGGAGTAACTCTAATCAAAGAAGTAGCAGATCTCTTTGATAAAACTTTTAAATTATTGAAGAAAGGAATTGAAGAGGATATCAGAAAATGGAAAGATCTCCCATGCTTCTGGATAAGTAGGATCACCCGTAGTAAAAATGGCAATCTTACCAAAACCTATCTACAGATTCAATGTAATCACGATCAAAATCCCAACACAATTTTTTTACAGACCAGGTAAGAACAATACTCAGTTTCATATGGAATAACAGGAAAGCCAGGATTGCCAAAATAATTTTGCTCAACAAAAGAACCACAGGTGGCAACACCATCCCTGGCTTCAAGCTACACTATAGGGTGACAGTAATAAAAACATCGTGGTGCTGGCATAAAAACAGACTTGCAGATCAAAGGAATCAAATTGCAGATGTTGACCTTAACCCATACACCTATAAACACCTCATCTTTGACAAAGAGGCCAAATATAGTTAATGGAAAAAAATAGTATTTTTAACAAATGATGTTGGCATAACTGGATGGTCATATGTAGCAGAATACAAATATATCCAAGCCTATTACCCTGTACAAAACTCAAATTAAAGTGGATCAAAGACCTCAACATAAACCCAGATACACTGAAATTGATAGAAAAGGAAGTTGGAAACACCCTCCAATTAACTGGCACAGGTGACAACTTCCTAAAAATAGCACCAATAGCACAGACACTAAGAACAACAGTCAACAAGTGGGACTTCATGAAACTACAAAGCTTTTTTAAGGCAAAGGATACAGTCAATAAGACAAAAATAACAGCCTACATAATGGAAAAAGATCTTCACCAACCCTACATCTGACAGAGGACTGATCTTTAAAATATATAGAGAATTCAAGAAACAGTTGTGGAAGAAAGTATAACTTATTCTTCACCAGCCTTTATGATTTTTCTTCTCCTGTTTTAGTTTTCAAAGTTGATCTTTGCCTGCTAATTAACATTTTGTATTTTCTATCTTGTTAAGCCTGAGACTGGGTAAAAGGGTATAAAAGAGGATGCAATTTTGTCTGGCATTTCTTTTTCTTTTTGGAGGATGCATGAACTGCTGCTGAGGTTTTCTCCTATTGGCGCATTTTATTTTTTACTGTTAAATTTCTTTCTATAGTAGCTCTTCAGTGAGGAAACATCCCATGCATGATAGACATTCACTTTTTTGCACATTTATCTTTGTATTTTTGGCCTTCCATCCAACACTGACTTTGTTTTGCAGAAAAATCACCCTTTGGGAGAAAAATCCACTAAAAAATATTTCAGGGCCTGTTTTTTCAAAGATTTGCTCCATCTAAAAGACATACCTCCTTGCCTCGAGGTTTCAGTATGTTAAATTCCTAATGCTGTCCCCTCCTCTTTTTACCTTGTTGGTTAAGAACCATGGGATATCTTCAGACAAAGAATAAAGCTCCCACTATTAGCCAATGTCATTTTCCACTGAAGGGGATATTGTTGAAAGTTGAAGATACATAGTTTGGGTCTTAAAAGTTTCCCAAAGATTAGTGCATTGAAAGTTTTTGTCCCCAGAATGGAGTATCATGGAGAATTAGGGTGCACACTGAAGGGGAAATCAAGACTGTAGTAGCAAGAATGAGACTGAGAGCTGAATATCCGGGGAAGGCTGAAATATCAGAGAGAGGAAGCACCACAGTCAATTCTCACCCAGCTGTCTTGCAACTTCCTCAGCCTCACTCCTGGCTGCTTCTCCCTGTCCTTCTGCCAGTCACTTCTGATTATGCCTGCTTTCTACAAGCCCTTATATACCCTATCCCATCCAGATTAGGATTAAAGGTGTGTAGCCTTGAGCTCACAGAAACAGAAGTTCTGTCTCTGGAGTTATGGGATAAAGGATGTTGGTCACCACTCCTGGCTTTCCCTGTACTGGGATTAAAGGTGTGTGTGATTGACTCAGCTGTTTATTCTTGTATTCAAGGATCAAGGATTTCCTGAGCTGTCTGCCTAGCATTTGACTGTGTAGTCTGTCTGATATCCCAGGATTTATTAACTATTTAACATGTATCCACACAAGACCTCAGTCCCTTCTTCTTTTCCTTACTTCCTGTCCTCCATGAAGTGGGCAACTCACTCCATCTACCATGAGATAGTGTCTTGCTATCAGGTAAACAACAATCAGGGCCAAGCAACGATAGAATGAAAACTGAAGATACATGAGTCCAAATAAAACTTTAATCTTTGTGAGTTGATGATCTCAGATATTTATTTCCATAATGGAAACCTGGCCAGCACATGGCCAACCACCAATGTCTCTAAAACTCATCTTCTTTTGGTTGCCTTGGAATTTCTCAGTCTTGTTGCTTTAAACTGTAGAAAACCTGAGTACTTTGAGGACCTTTTCCAGAGGCATTCTCTTGAAGTTGGAACAAAATGTGATTTAAATATCCAGTGAGAGTCTGATAGACAAAGTAATTATTAATTTTATGAGCAGTTGTATCGCGGTATGAACCCGCCATGAGATATGTTTTAAATGAGGTTTATTTTGTGAAAATCACTTACAAAACAGAGAAGGTTTTAAGAAACGGTGAAGGGATAAGGTTGCAGCGTGCCTGAGCATTTCTAACGAAAGCTCCTCACCCACACGCAACTGGTCTGGAACTCTCAAGAGAGGTCCCGGCCCTGCCCAAGAGAATGCCGGCTTCCTGTCCTGGTCCTCTCCCTCGGAGGTCTACTTCCAGAATCCTTTTCAGTTGACCATGCCCTGCTCGGTCCAGTCCTCTGCCGCAATCCGTTCACATGTATAGTTCCTGATTTCCCACTACACAGTTGTCAATTAGGGATTGCTTCTGATTTAGAGAAGCATTTTATCTCCTAGCTCAGGGACCCCATCTGCCTTAGATCTGTACAGGCCCCAGCATGCAGTTTCTGTGAGATCAGATGTGCATCAGCCCTGTCATGTCTAGAAGGCCTTGTTTTCCTGGTTTTATTGTACTATTCTGGTTCTTATACTCTTTCTGTTTCCTCTCGAGATGAATTTCCCAAAGCCTAGGAGGAGGGATTTGATGGAGATATCCCATTTAGGACTGAGTGTTTTAAGGTCTCTTATTCTCTAAATATTGTCTAGTTGATTGTCTCTGTAGTCATCAGCCAACACAAAACAAATTCAATGGCATTCTTGGAGGGTTTTGTTGCTGTTGTTTTGCTTTTTGTTTGTTTCATAATGATTTTCATGTACTTCCTTCTTAGGTATCTTCTGCATCCATGTGCTCAGGTCAATCAAACTTATCTGTGGATATGAAAACATGTGACGTATTATCTTCTATGAACAATAGCCTCTAGAATCTATATATTGGGCAAGGCACTTACAGGTTAGAGGTATTTTTGTTGTCTGAATCTCTTAGGCATAGTAAGAGATCAAAAGTTAAAACATAACCTTGGCTTTTACAAGAAGAACCACTTTGGAAGATAAAAGAGTTGGAAGAAAACAATTTATAAAATACAGGTTATAAATCCATGCTCACAACTGAAGAACAGGCTTCATGAGGAGTCTTTCATATTAAGATCCCACATAAATTGTTCTCAGTCCCTAAGCCTCATTATAAGTCACAGAAACCCTGTTTGAACACATTCTGGTCATACTGAATATTAGAAATAGAATTAAATTTGGTCATCATATGTTCAGATGTAACACACTTAATTCATAGAAGCATAGTGGTAACATTCAGAAAAGAGAAAAGTTATTAAATAGTAATTTAAAAATTCACAAATTTTGTCATTGAATCTACATTGCAGTTTGCTGTTGCTTTATTATTAACACTGGCAGTTATGAGGGATAATAGTAGGCCAGTTAATTTTTGGCATTTTTGAAAGCATCTCACATGGGAAGTATAATTAGGAGACATGGGTATGTATATGACAGTATCAGTTTGCTTCTCTACTGCTTAGCTAAAACACTGTCCAAACACTGGGGTAGAAAAATGCTTGTCCATCACTGAGGGGAGTCAGGGTTGGAATGGAAGCAAGAACCTGGAAAAGGAGCTAAAGCAAAGATTACTGAGGAGGGAAGAGAACTAACTTACTCCTCATGTCTTTCTCGGCTGGTTTCATGGTCCAGGAGTGGAACTGCTCCCAGTGGCTTGGCCCTCCCACATCAAAAATTAACCAAGTAAATGCCCTTATCATTCCCATAGAGAATCATTCTCATGGAGACAGTTCCTCAGGTGAGGTTCCCTCTTCGCAGGTGACTCATGTTTGTGTTAAATTGACAAAAACCAATCACTACAATGACATTATAAAGTAGTGGAGTATCTAATGCCATATAGTATTTGTATGGCACTTAAGTATCTCATTGATTATGTAGAATTACTTACAAATTTTCTCTATAAAAACACACAAGAGCCTTTTTTGACTATCTAGGCTCCCCTTGCTCCTACTATAGATACAATTATAGAGTTCTTATACTTGCTTATACAAAATCCATTTCTTCCTCTAGGAAACTGTCTGTGAAACTGAATAGTCAACCAAACAACAGGTGAGAAGCAAGCAAGAAAACCATCAAAACGGCACCAAGAAAAGGCATCATGTCTGTAGTGAGAAACCAGAAGCTACTCAGGTAAACTCTGATGATGTCAAGGAACCAGAGCCAGGCAGGGTGTGATCAACTGGAAAGAGCCCAGGAAGAGGAAAGTGCCTGGCCCCTTTTTTGACCTGTGGTGTGTTTAGGAAGGATCGCTCAGTTTGGACTTCTCCTGTGCACTGTTTCTCCATTTTCCCCTCTGAATACCCTCTGTAACGTAAGTGGCTTTGAAATAATAAATATTACCTGGATATATAAATATAGTGGCCTGATAAGTTCTGTGTCATCTGGCGGCCCAACATGGTACTGTTTTCACGGAACTCAGCTGGGTCTCCTAGCTGCAGGGTAGGGGCCGTCTTGGATTCAGGGCTTGCTCCTGGCCATGTGGATCTCCTGGCAGTGCCAGTGAGAGCAGTGGGTGAGCAGAAATCTGAGAGACTGGGCGTTTGTACGATGGCTGCTGTGGCCCATTTTGGTGGTGCACGCCGGTAGGATTTGCTGCACCAGGGGAATTAGAATCACCATTTTGTTCTGGGCACAGCTGCTGCTGCTGAAGGCAACTGCAACACCTGCTGGTCATAAGTCCTCATTACATCTGAGTAAGGTAATTGCTCTTTTTTCTTTCATAATGTCTGATGAAATAACTGTTCAGAATTTTACCCACTTTTCCACAACGGTGATAGAGGATTATTTTCAGGATTATGCATTTGGAGGCTATTTCAGCCCAGGAGTTCTTTTGCTTTTTTGTGTGATAATATACTTTATACTTATCTATTTTAAAGGATCCCAACATAGGGATGAATGCATTCTCAATAGGGTGTGTGAGATACATGAGGATTCTAAGACAGCTTTACTTGCTAAAATGTGTGACATGGATGAGTATTTTAAGAAAATTAAGAAGCTCACTTCCTCCATAGAGGAGAGGTCTACACTGGTTAGAGAGGAGTGCAGAGTTTATATTGATGAAGAAATTAGGAGACTAGTAATACATGTTCAAGAAAAGCATCAGAAAGTAGAAGAACATGTAGATGTGGAGACTGAGAGAATTTTCCACTCTATAGAATTGTTGGAAAGATCATTTATGCAGGACCTTAAAACACTGGAAAAGACCATTACCTCTAGGTTATGATTATGAGGGTTGTATGGCAATAATAGAAAAAGATTCTGAGGCAACATCTGCTCAAGACAACCCAGAGCTTCCTCTTAAAAGATATTACAGTAGGGAAAATGCTCTACCTAAGGTGGTTACAATGAGGGGACTACCCCCTACTCCTCCAACATTATTCCCAGTTTTGGCAGGGAACAAAAATTCATGTGGAAAGGCCTCAGACAACATGGAATATAATTATGAACCTATCCACATGCAGGATCTAAAAACAATAAAGGAAGTCATAGTGACATATGGTGTACAATTGTCTTTTGTGAAGCAATTCATAAATTTGTGGTCAACACAAAATCACATAATTTCTGATGACTGGAAGAATTTGGCAACTGCAGTGTTGGACACTATTCAAAGATTACAGTAGAGGAATTTGTTTAGGGAAGAGGCTAGAGCCTTGGAATCTCAGGATCAAACTGGGAATGTTACCATCTCCAGGGAACAAATCCTTGGGGAAGGCCAGTTTGCTGATGTATCAATTCAGACTACTTATGATGACTATGACCTGTTGCTGTGCCTTACTGCTGCCTTAAATGCTTGGGAAAGGGTTTTAGACCCAGAACAGATAATTGAGTCATATAGTCAGGTTAAACAAGGCTCAAAGGAGCCTTATACAGACATTTTACAGAGGTTGACTCAGGCTGTAAATAGAGCAGTGTCAGATTCAGGAGTTTGGACACAACTGATACTCTCTTTGGCCTTTGATCATGCTAACATGACATGTAAGAAATTGCTCATGCCATTAAAAATCAGTGGTGCATTCTTAGAAGAATGCTTTCAACTTGCAATAATGCCAAATCTGTACATACTGATAAAGAGAATTGGGTAGGACAAGCCATTGCTAATGTTAGGATGAGAAATCAAAGCATCATTTGTTTCAATTGTGGTAAGCCAGGCCATATAAAGAGAAATTGTAGGCAAAGCATACATGGGAATTCTCCCAAACCCAGTAGTGGGTTAGGGTTAGGGCTAGGGTTTGGCAGAACCTAACCTTCAAACAGAAGGCCACTACCTTCTGGGCTATATAGGAGGTGTAACAAAGGCAGACATTGGACAAATGAATGTAGATACATAAAAGAGGGCAACCTTTTAACATTGGGAAATGTAACTCAAGGCTTCCCCCAGGAGGCTCACAAGAGACAGACCTCAAAGCCAAAAAAGGTCCAGTCATATCCAGTCACAGTGGAAGAACAGCCTTCTCAGGATGAGTAACAAATCCCAAGCCTGGAACAGTAGACCATGTAGCAAAAGACAATAGATTGCCCTTACAGGAGAAGTTGACAGTATCCAGTAAACTGGTAAAATGCATATTTTGGCAGACCTCCATAAATGAGCAAAGACCAAAGTTGAAAATAAGAATAGATAATATTTTTATGGAAGGCTTAGTGGACACGAGAGCTGATGTTTCAATCATAACTCCACAATCATGGCACCCCAGATGGCCTCTCAAAGAGGTATATGTTCAATTTTTAGGTATTGGGATATTGTCTCAGGCAAAAGAGAGTGTGAGATGACTTGAATGCATAGGACCAGAAGGACAGAGAGGAAGATTGATGGCCAATATAGCAGTGAACTTTATGGGGTCATGATCTTCTACAACAATGGGACAGCCAAGTTAAGATTCCTTCAGGATTAAATATCAACCAAAGACCCAATCATGGCCTTGAAAATAATGCCTCAAGAGGCTATGCAAAACAGCCACTGGTTATTCATGTTGCACAACAATGCAGTCTAAAAGCTACAGGCACCCTAAAGACACTCACAGCTCTGCCTTTGAAATGGTTGACAGACAAGCCTATTTGGGTCCAACAATGGCCTTTCACAGAGGAGAAATTGCTAGCCCTAGAACAATTGGTACAGGAGCAGTTACAAACTCAGCATATTGAAGAATCAACCACCCCATGGAATTTCCCTGTATTTGTGGTCAAGAAGAAATCTGGGAAATGGAGAATGGTGACAGATTTAAGAGCAATTAATAAGGTGATTCAGCCCATAGGCACCTTACAGTCTGGTGTACCCTTGCCTTCTTTGCTACCTAGAGGATAGTCTGTTATAGTTATTGATTTGAAGGACTGTTTTTTTTAACCATACATCTACAAGAACAAAGTAAAGAGAAGTTTGCTTTCACTGTAACTACTTTCAAGAATGCACACCCAGTAAAAAGGTACCAATGGAGGGTCCTTCTACAAGGGATGCTGAATAGTCCCACACTATGCCAATATTTTGTCTGACAACAACTAGAAGTGATACGCAAACAATTCCAACAATCTATCATTTACCATTATATGGATGATATATTGTTAGTGAACTCAGACATAAACACCTTTGAAAGACTGTTTGAAGAAATGAAGATGTTGCCTGATTGAGGACTTCACATTGCCCCTGAAAAGATACAAAGAGGGGATTCTATCAATTATTTGGAATATAAAATAGGCTTGCAAACAATTAGACCTCAGAAGGTACAACTTAAGAGGGACAGATTGAGGACACTTAATGATTTTCAGAAACTACTAGGGGATATTACCCACATACAACCTATTATTGGTATAAAAACTATGAACTGGTTCATTTGTTCAAAACCTTAGATGGAGATATGGATCTGAACAGTCCCAGGGAATGATCTGCTGAAGCTGAGAGAAAATTAGCATTGGTAGAAAAGAGATTACAAGAAGCACATGTGAACCATATAGATCCAAACCTCGACTGCATCCTGGTTAGCTTACCTTCTGAGCATTCCCCTATAGGAGTCATAATGCAAAGAGAAAATATAATATTAGAATAGATATTTCCACCACATAGACCAAGTAAAAAATTGAAAACTTACATTGAAAAGATTTCAGATTTGACTTTCAAAGGAAAATTCAGGCTTCGACAGTTGACTGGAAAAGATCTGGTAGAAATTGTTGTACCTTTGACCAATGAGGAAATTGATCGATTATGGGCAGACAATGAACCTTGGCAGAAGGCCTGTAGTGGCTTCTTGGGGGAGATTAATAATAAATATCCCCAAAGCAAGAGGATTCAGTTTATAAATATAACTAATTGGATTTTCCCCCATGTGGTACAGGATAAACCTATTTCTGGAGTTCCTACATTTTTTTACTGATGCAAACAAATCAGGAAAGGCTGGTTATAAATGAGAAAACTTCAGTAAAGTGGCACAGAGCCTTTATGATTCTGTTCAGAAGGCAGAACTGTATGCTATTATTATGGTGTTATTGGATTTTACAGGACCTCTTAACCTGATAACTGACTCTCATTATGCAGAAGGAGTTGTATTTCATATTGAAACTGCTGACTTCATTCCTGATAATACAGAATTAACCTTTTTGTTTGTACAGCTGCAGGATATCATCAGAAATAGAACACATCCTATGTATATAACACATAACAGGGCTCATTCAGGCCTTCCTGGCCCTTTGGCACAGGGTAATGATGGGATTGATCAGTTATTAACAGGAAATGTGGTAGAAGCCTCAGAATTTCACAAGAAGCATCATGCCAATAGCAAGGGATTATAGAAGAGCTTTTCTATCACTTGGCATCAAGCCAAGGAAATTTTGCAAAAGTGTGATAAGTGTTCCCTCTACAATCAACCATCCTTACCCACTGGGAGTAATCCTAAGGGTACAAAAAACAATGGGATTTGGCAGATGGATGTTTCACTTTCCGGAATTTTCTAAGATGAAATATGTTCATCATACCATTGACACCTACTCAGGAATGCAGTGGGCTACTGCCCTGAGTTCTGTAAATGCTAATTCTGTACTCACTCATCTTCTGGAAGCCATGGCTATATTGGGAATTCTTGCTCAAATTAAGACTGACAATGCTCCAGCATATGCTTCCCAGAATATGAGGCAGATTTTTGTATATTATGAGATAAAACACCTTACTGGGATACCACGCAATCTCATTGGACAAGCAGTTGTGGAAAGATCCCATCATACCTTGAAAGAGATGCTTCATAAACAGAAAGATGATATGAAAAAAACCTAGGGAGAAATTACATAGGGCCTTGCTGACATTAAACTTTCTTAATGCTGATGAGAAAGGAGCTTCAGCTGCAGAGAAACACTGGGTAATAGAAAGGACTTCTGAGTTGAATCAACTTGTTTATTTCAAGGATGTACTAACTTCAGAATGTAAGCCAGGACATGTGCTTCATTGGGGTAGGGGTTTTCCTTTTGTTTCCAAAGGAAAACAGAAAATATGGGTACCAACAAGATTGATAAAGAGGCGATTTGAAAAGGAGAACCCTCCTGAAGAGAAGGAGTAATGGCTCATCTTCTGATAAGACAATTGGATATGTGGTAAGAAACATTCACTTAACTAAGGTGGGGCAGGATCTCAATTTTGTTTTTACAGAAGAATGGATACAACCCTCTTCACAATGTTAAAAGGATGCTGAATGCTTAGACTTTTGAATCATTAAAAGGACTACAGGGGATTACAAGGACACCTGACACTGATAGGCACTAATTTGATTTATTTGATTTTATATATATATATGGAGGTCCTGGTTTGATCATTACAAAGGCTGGCTTTGGAGGTGGAACAAGTGGCTTTCTCCCTCTCGAAACCCTCTCTAAATAAAACCTGAGAGACTCTGTCTCACATCAGAAAAGCCACCTTAGATGAGACAAAAGATACATGAAATATATAGGGCCCAATATTATCTCACTATTATTTTAAATCTTAAATCTTACGTCTTTCTACATTTCCTACTCTCTTGATCTAAAAATCTTGTATTTTTAGATTTTTACAATACTTCCTGATGGCTCAATATCTTCAGTTGATAGTATCTATTGGACTCTCCAGTATAAAAAACAATTTCTTCTACCAGCACTCTCCAAAGCATCCAGAAGGAAGATGGGGCCCCTACCAAAAAAAAAAAAAAGGAAAAGAAAAAGAAAAAGATCCTTGAGACAGGGAAAGAAGGAACCTGCTGTATGTCACTCAGTGATCACTTTTGATGTACAGAGAATTCAAGGCAGTTGTAAGATAGTTTCATATCATATCTTTAACAATAATTTCAGCTGGACTTACTCAGTACTATGAGACTAGTTATATATGTTTATAGTTACTTCATTAGGACTTAACCATTGTTTTAGTCTTACAGGACCCCACAGAGATATCATCGCCCACAAGCCAGCATGAAGCAACTTAATGAAAGAACTATGTCCTCCCTCCCAAGGGAGGGTTATGGTCAATTATCATTTTGATAGGATGATTATAAGTTAATCTTGGGTAGAGGATATAATTATATTATAGATGTAGGAACTTCTTTTTAAAAAAAAGAAAGAAAAAAGGAAAGAAAGAAAGAAAGAAAGGAAGGAAGAAAGAAAGAAAAGGGAATGGATAGGAGATCATTATACTTGCAAACAACTATTAACCAAAGGATGA
The DNA here is from genome assembly GCA_004025045.1 of Sigmodon hispidus. Classification (NCBI taxonomy): domain Eukaryota; kingdom Metazoa; phylum Chordata; class Mammalia; order Rodentia; family Cricetidae; genus Sigmodon; species Sigmodon hispidus. Next base: position 229,278 of record PVIH01000350.1, on the reverse strand, counting down.
ATGAAAAATGAATTGCCATGGCACAGGCATTTGTATATTGATACAAATGGGAAATTAATCTTTATGTTTGATTAAGATAATATGTATATTGCTAGAAAGTTGACCATGGTACAGATGTTTGTATATTGATACAAATGGGAAATTAATCTATATGTTTGATTGGGATAATATGTATATTGATACAAAGTTGAATGTATAATCACCTTATTTTGCACATATTTAAAATATTTTGTTTAAAATATTTTGCACATTGATGTATATTAAGTGCATTGTCATTTCCATAATGCAATTTCTACCTCTAATTATTTATGCTAGTCATAACATTTGTTGAAATATATACACAAGCTGTTTTATATAACTCTGTTTAGATATTTTGTACAATGATATATAGTTAGGATATTATTGTCATTTGATATGAAATGTGTATCTTGATTAATATTCATAAGATTATCATACTTGAAATTATTATGTTATATACTCATTCTTGGAATGCCTGTTCTTACTATGTTAGCTTTACTTTCTTGGTTGACTGGAATTGCAGATTATGGCTACTCAGATTTGTTACCTAACAGCCAGGATACTCAGGGTTTTCAAAAACATGTTAGAATATACCAGATAGATAGGCATCTTCAACCACTTCATAGACTGAGAGAATATGGCATTCAAGATTTTGTTATCTAGAATTTGACCTTGAGAGACACGACAACTCCTGGCATCACCATTCCTTTCCTGAGGGGGTGTTGAGCATCACAGACATCTTGCAAAGAGATTGTCTTGTTTGGTGAATAATGGCCTGAGGGGCAAAGGACTGCACATGTCCTAACTGCTGTCAGCATGCACACTGTTCAATATGGACAAGCAGGATGAAGGGTAGAGACTGCCAAAGCCTGCCTGGACAGGATAAGATGGTCTTACCCAAAAATACCCTGCTTCTATAGAGACTTGTCAGACATCCTAGGCCAGTAGCCAGAAGGGTGGATGCTCCTGCTGTACAGAGAAGTGGTGGACGACTGTCCAGGTGGTTAACTGTTGTTGTCCTCTCCTAAAGCTTAGCAGTTACTCTCTCATGCTTCCGACTTCAGGAAATATATTTTCCTTTTCAGGTCTTGATGGTGTTGAAGACTGGATAGTTGAAGTTGTTATTACTTCACATCTCAGCAAAGACACTCAGGTATTAGAACCTTATTGTTCGAGATAAACAGCTTTGAAGCAATCCCTGTGCATTGCCTCGTATGAACAATCTAGACAAAAATGCAACTTGTATTTACTGTTTGATAGCTGTAGTTTGACCTCATTTATATTAGTGCCTTTCTCTTCCCTAGACACAACCTTATGATGATCCCTATAGTATATAGTTTTATACTTAGTTTAGAACTTTCTTACTTAGACAAAAGGGGAGATGTAGCAGGAAACCAGAAGCTACTCAGGTAAACTCTGATGATGTCAAGGACCTGGAGCTGGGCAGGGCGTGGTCAACTGGAAAGAGCCACAGAAGAGGAAAGAGCCTGGCCCCTTTTTGTCCTGTGGTGTGGTTAGGAAGGACCACTCGTTTTGGACCTCTCCTGTGAGCTGTTTCTCCCTTTTCCCCTCTGAATACCCTCTGTGCCGTAAGTGGCTTTGGAATAATAAATATTACCTGAATATATAAGTATAATGGCCTGATAAGTTCTGTGTCACATGTCCTCTGCTTAGAACATCTAGCAGGCTCAACCCTTTATTGGTTTATGAGACAATGCTTCTGTTTTTTGAACTAATGGCACCAACAGTTATATTAAAGATGATTGGAATAAAGCTGACCTAATGATTGTCAGAGGTGTCAGAGATCTTAATAAAGTTGAGAAGTCTTAAAAACTTGCATTTTAAGATGCCTATAAAGTACATTGGAAGAGAAAGAGGCTCACATATGGCAAGGATTAAGGTTGGAAATTGAAGTTTCTCTTCTCTCTGTATCCACTAAGAGATGACCTTAGAAGGCCAACAAACCAATCTCTTTACCTATGGAGGGGCCTAGTATCAAGGTTTCTCTCCACCATTGCTTATATTTGGTACTGAAACCCAGGAGAGGAATTAGACACTCCTAATCTGACCCAAACGCCATGTCTATCCTAACTTAATGAAACTTATGATTTTTGACCTTCCTGCATATAGATCACTTGCTTCTGTGGGCTCCTGACTCCCACAATATTCAACTTCAGTAACTTCTCTACTTGTGCTAACTACTTGTCTCTCCTAGCATATTTGGTGTCTCTTTTGGGGTTGCCTGCTTTCTCTTGGCTCCTGGAGCCTACCACAAAATCACCCTGGTATGTTAGGTAGTTTCCTTATGCCCTTTTGGGTGCCCCATTATGTAATGATGGAATGCCCATACATTGATGCTGAACCTCTCGTACAAGCTTCACTTGGGGACACTCTGGATTGAAATTTTGTCACCATGGCACTTAAGTCCCCAGGTCTCTTCCACATCTTCCTTCTTCTGCTCCTGGCTCGCTCACCACCTGTCTTTCAGCTCCCTCCAGGAACTTGCTCTGTCTTTAACCATGGAGAACCACATGTGCCCCAGTCCTGGCCTTAGAGCTGCCTGCTGTGTCCTTATCACTTTTGCTGTGTTGCTGGAGCTGCTATCTCTGTTTTTCTTTCTTAGATCCTGAGCCTTCTCTGAATCACATAGATGTATCAGGCATCTTCTCTGTGCCCTCTTAGGCCTCTATAATATGCAAATCATCTCTCTGGTATAATTCCTAATTGCTACCCTTTTTCCTAAAGCTCTCCCACTACCTCTTTTCTCTTCTTCAGAAAGATGTCTTCTTTCCTATGTGGTCTATCTCTTAGATATATCCTGTTTCTAACCATGGGCTTTTACCAGTCATAATTAGAATCATCTCCTCATCTGTCTTCTCTAATCTCTTTTCCTCATAGGACTCAGAGATTTCATCAAAGCCTCACTGGATAGTACAAATGGCTTGGTCTCAGTACAAGCAATAACATGACATACTTGAATTCCAAAGATTATAACAACTTCTGCCACCATACAGTCCCTTATTACTAAGATCTCTCTGCTCTGAAACAACTCTCACCTCTAAGACATTTCATTTCACATTCATATTTTGTCCCTGAGCCTGTTTTACCCCTTTTTCCCTCAATCACTTAATTAAGTCTTACAGAGATCCAAATATCTTTTGGGAGTAAATATTATTAAAAATTGTAATGTTTTTGACTCTATAAACAAACTGTATTTAGAGCTAGGTTATGGCTTACTCTTTTCACATCTTAGTATGTTTGTTAAAGGTCTCTGTTTTGGTTCTGGCAGGACACCTGACTCTTTGGTAGGGAGAAGGTGAGAAAAACAAAACAGCCCAGGAAAAGATACCATGTGCTTAAAACAGCTACAGTGTAAACAATTTCCAATAAGTATTGATGATGCTTATCTTATTCTCCCTTCTAGGTTTTGCTTAATTCTCTAAATCAGTGGTTCTCAACCTTGCTAATGCTGCAAACCTTTAATACAATTCCTCATGTTGTGGTGATACCAACTATAAAATTATTTCTATTGCTACCCCAGAACTATAATTTTGCCACTGTTATGAGCCATAATGTAAATATGTGATACACTACCCATGTGAAAGAGTCATTCTACTCCCAGAGTGGTCATGTCCCTCAAGTTGAAGACCACTGCTCTAGATTCCCTTATATCTCTAAAATTTGGCTAAAATGTAAGCTTTGTTTCATTTTAAGAATTTAAGACCATTTTGTAAATGTTATGAATTTCAGGATTTATAAATTTATTACATATTGTTTAAAAAATATTCTAAATGACAGAACAAATGTTAGCTTAAAATTTGTAATAGAGAGAGAGTGACTTCCACCACCTCAACCCAGGCCCTGGGACAGCCACTCCACTCCAGCATGGAACACATTCCACCCAGAACATGGCTGGGAGAATAGAAGTGGGGAAACAGCTGAGTCCCTTGATCCTGGGCACACAGCTCAGAGGTAAGAGATTCTTCAGCAGGGAACACAGTCTGCATAGACCACAGCTGGTGTAATAGCAGCAGGGTGGCAGAGGAGTTCCTGAAAGCACAGCTGAGAGGTCAGAGGTCAGATGGTGACTTCAGCCACCTGAACCCAGACCCTGAGATGGCCACACAGCTTCAATGCAGAGCACAGCCCACCCAGAACACTGCTGGCATAATAGCAGTGAGGGAACAGCAAAGTCCCTGGGCACACAGCTGAGAGGTGAGAGGTCAAGAGGTGACAACTGGCATAATAACACTGTGACCTCACAAGGGCAGTTGACCATCTGAATGCATAGCTGATCAAGAGCCCTCAGACCAACAACCCACTAAGTGACCAAGAACTAACCAAGAGTGAATTGGGGAAACAATGTGCAGATGGCAGAATACATACAACAATACAAAGGTCAACAAGACACCACCAGAAGAAGCAAGTGGTTCTATAGCTTCATGACCTGAACATAACAACGAAGAGGGAACAGAAGGAAAGGACTGTAAAAACAGCTTTATGAAACTAATAAAAGCATTAAAAGAAGATATTAAAGAAATAGAAGAAAATGCAAACAGAAAATTAGAAGAGATGAACAAAGCCCTGAAAGAAAATAAAGATAACCAAGACAAAGAAAACAAACAGGTGAAAGAAATTTACCAAGAATTAAAAATTGAAATAGAAGCAATAAAAAGGCACAAACCGAGACAAAACTAGAAACAAAAAATCTAACAACAACAACAAAAGCCCCTTGAACCACAGATTCAAGCATAACCAAGAGTTCCAGAGATGGAACAGAGAATCTCTGGGGTGGAAGACTTATTAGTGGTAATAGATATATCCATTAAAGAAAACACTGAAACAAAAAAAGTCATAACATAAAATGTTCAGGAAATTTGGGGTACAATGAAAAGACCAAACCTGAGAATAATTGGAATTGAAGAAGGAGAAGAATACAGCTCAAAGGCACAGAAAATATATTTTAAAAAAACATAGAAGAAAACTTCCTTACCTAAAGGAGGAAATGCTTATAAAAATATAGGAAGCCTACAAAACACAAAATAGACTAGACACACAAAAAAATCTGCTTGCCATATAATAATCAAGCCTCTAAACCTACAGAACAAAGAAAAAATACTAAGAACTACAAAGGAAAAAGGTCAAATCATCTATAAAGGCAGATCCATCAGAATAACAAATGACTATCCAATGGAAATCATGAAAGCAAGAAGATCCTGGTCAGACATTATACAGACACTAAAAGTGCATGGATGCCAACCTAGAATACTGTACCCAGCAAAACTGTCAATCAACATAGATGGAGTAAACAAGATATTTTATGACATAACCAGTTTTAAGCAATACCTAACAAAAAATCCCACCCTACAAAAAGCCCTAGAGGGAAAACTCCAATGTAAGGAAACCAGAAATGCCCATGTAACCACAGACAATAGATAAGCCCACAGAAGAAAGCCCCTGAAAAAAGGAAATACAAGCTACTACCAAGAATGATGGGAAATATTGATCATTGGTCATAAATATCCTTTAATATCAATGGACTCAATTATCTATGAAAAGACAGACCCTAAAATGATGGATACAAAAACAGAAGCCATTCTTTTGCTGCACACAAGAAACACACCTCAACTTTAAAGACAGACACAGGCTCAGAGTAAAGTGTGGGAAAAAGATTTTCCAATCAAATGGCCCTAAGAAACAAGGAGGTGTAGCCATTCTAATATCTAACAAAATAAACTTTAAACTAAAATCAATAAAAAGAGACCAGGAAGGTTGCTACTTATTCATCTCAGGAAAAATTCACCAAGATGAAATTTGAATCCTGAATATCTATGCCCCTAACACAAGGCCACCTACATATGTAAAAGAAACACTACTAAAGCTTAAACCTCATATCAAACCTGACACACTAATGTGGGAGACTTCAATACCCCACTTTCTGTTAGTTTTTTGCACGTGGCGCATGATTGGAATCTCAACACCAGGAGTATCACACTAGAGTTTATTAAAGCAGGGAGCAGAGATAGGGGCAGAAAGGAGCAGAGAGAGAGAGGAGAGGGGGAAGGGGGAAAGGGAAATAAGGGGCAGGAACTCATGTGAGCCCTTTCTTTAAAAAGGGGTGGGTGGGCCCATTTTTGCATAACCACACCCAGGGGCATGATTGACAGGTACATTCCAGGTGAATGCAAGCTTTGGAAATCCTTACATTCCACCCTTTTGATATATATAAATAAACTGGATTTATAGTTGGGAATGAGTCATCGTCCTGGTCTGGGTTACTTCCTGCTGACACAAGGACAGAGAGGTCTTTAGCTCATCTCACTGACAGAATGAAGGATTTGGATCATAGGACTGTGAAGTTTGTTTCCTGGAGCTCGGAAAAAAATATGGGTTAGTGATAGAGCTTTGGGAGTGAATAAAGGGAAAGGAATTTGGAAGTAAACCTTGAGTTAGCTGGGTGTGTGAATGGTTCTTTTCTTTTGCTAAGGGATTCTATTGTCTGCAGTGATAGAGCTTTGGGGGTGATGGGCTAAGGGAAAGGAGGAAAGAAAGAAACTTGGGAGTAAGCCTTGAGTTAGCTGCATTGTGTGAATGGTTACTTTCTTCTGCTAAGGGATTGTATTGTCTATTGCCTGCATGTTAAGGTCTGCGGATCCTTGCTAGGTCTGGTAAAGAGAAAGGATTAAAGTCTCCTGTATTTTGCCTACCTGGACTCCTGCAGGGGTGAGGGTGGGGAATGGTCTTTGTTTTACCTGCAATGCATCCTCAGGGAGTGGATGCTTTAACTGCAGAGTTGAACAACCCTTTGTTTACCTTGGATTCTAAGCAGACTGCCTGGGGCCCTTTGTTTACCACCTTGGCTTCTGCTCTGG
>PVIH01000350.1:148470-222288 GCA_004025045.1 Sigmodon hispidus | reverse complement strand
GGAAGGTAGAACTTACAGGCTGATTGGATAGTAAAAGGAGCAGAAAACAACAGTTGGAGCAGCTGGCAATGCTGGGTTTAGGCAAATGTGATCACTAAATGAAATGAAAGCTCCCACTTTTGCTAAGAAATCTCTTTTCATTAAAGCTGTTGGACAACTTGGCATAACTAAAAATGACTGAGTAATAGAAATTTCTCTAAAAATGCAATTAAGTGGCGGGGTCTGATAAGATCACAGTGATTTCCCTCGTACCTCGACAATTGTAAGGCCTGAAAGAAAGGGTGGATCCCAAAACTCCCAAAGAACTGAGAATGCAGCTCCAGTGTTCACCAGGAAAGAAATGGTCCAGCCAGAAACCTCAATATCCACCTGAGGCTCTCTCTGTGTACTAAGAGGGCCTGGGCACTATCATTCATCTTCGACCAGTCCCAGGACATTATGCACCTCATCCAAGCTTGCTGTGTCCCCACCCTTTGATGTAGGGCAGCAGCTGCCTAGCCAGTGGTGTCTATAACACTGAGGACATGACCTGTATGACCTCCATGGAGGATCTGGACATGAGCAACAATAATGGCCTATGTGACCACAGCTGAAACAAGCACCGGAGTTCTTTTGTCTGCTCACGCTGGGAGGCAGTGGTGGAAGGACTGGCCTGATCACCTCCGCCAGCAGGAGGTAATTCTCTTGCCAAATTCTCTCATCTCTCGGGTGAGGCACCTTGAATGAAAGCACCAAAATATCTGCTTGTGGAGTTAATGGGCCCCTCTCAAGAGATCTAAGCTTGGCCTTTAAGTCCGGGTAGCTTTGATTAAAGAAATGGGTCATAAGAAGCTGTCTTCCCTCAGTGCCCTCTGGATCTAAATTTGTGAACTGCAAGAACGCATTTGTAAGGCGCTCTAGAAACTAGGACAAATTTTCCTGTTTATCTTGAATCACGTCTTGTAGTTTCTCGCTAAATTTGTTTGGTGAACCTCATCTGCATGTAGTCTGGCCTGCTCCCAAACTTGTCTGCGCTCCTCAGGTAGAAGATTATTGGTTAAAATTATATATACATCGTGAAAGGTGAGGTCATAAGATTGGGTTAAGTACTGATATTTTTTTATAAAGGCAGTAGAATTTCAACTGTAAGAGCCTAACTTCTTTGCAATCTTAGAGAGTTCAGACAAAGGAAATGGAGTAAACAATTTAACTATCTCATCCACGCCCACTACTTCCCGAAGAGGTAGAATTGGATCAGCATCCTTAGTGGCTTGAAAGCAGGTGATAGGCAGAGAGGAAGGGGCAGTAGGAATGCATTGATGTCTAAAGGGTGGAGGGTCATTTGCAGGATCCAGTGGAAGATGAGAATCATCAGGGTCTGAGGAAGTGGTGAAAAGTAGGCAAGCAGGAGAACTTAGATGGGAAGGCTTAGAACTTAAGTAAGAGAAAGCTTGGATATAGGGGAATTTTTTTAACTCTTTCAATTGGCCTGGTTGCTGGCATTAATTAAATAATTCCTGCAAAATATTGGGATCCAGGGTGCCATTAGGTGGCCACTTTAGTTCACTGTCTAGAGGATATCCAGGCCATTTATTTGTACAATAACAGATCAGCTTGGTAGAATCTAAATAGGGCATAAGGCTAAGAGGTCTCAACACCTCTAGTATGTACCCTAAGGGTGAACATGGAGGTATGGATTTTGCTGGCTTATTTCCCATGCCGAAACTTAAGGAGAAATATGGAACCAGCAAGCAAGAGTCGTCACCCCTGCAAACTGAATCCACAAGGAAGTGGACCCACAGCAGACTACTTCGTCAGCAGACACATGCAGGCCACTCAGACAGTGCCCCAACTCAACCATGCATATATCTCTAAAACCCGGTCAGGCAGAAGAGAGAGCACCAGGACATTACACCCACACACAGCAAGATAAAATGGACTTGTCAGTCCCTAAAATCATGTACCCGCAACCTGTTCATGGTATTGCCGGCAAAAAAAAAAAAAAAAAACACCCACGAAAGGTGCCAGTGTAATTCCCACAAGGGCAGGTCCCTGGACGAAACTGTAGTGCATGGGAAAAAAAAGCCAGAAGCGTTTGCCAATGAAGTGGAACAAATCATGACCAAATGAAGATCGGGAAGCTGATCCTCCGTGAAACTAGTGCATGTTTATGCTGACCGAGGGGTAAACTCACCAATCAACGCAGGTGTTGAGCGCGTACAGTCCACGACCAGGCAGATGGAAGGTGGTCTCCGGTGGAGGGTCGAACAGGGGTCCCCAGCACCTATGCACGCTTAGGGCTGTGGGGGGGCCTGCTTAGGGCTGTGGGGGGCCCGCCGAGCACGGCACCAATGTTAGTTTTTTTGCATGTGGTGTGTGATTAGAATCTCAACACCAGGAGTACCACACTAGAGTTTATTAAAGCGGGGAGCAGAGATGGGGCAGAAGAGAGCAGAGAGAGAGGAGAGGGGGAAGGGAAAAGGGGCTGGCACTCGTGTGAGCCCTTTCTTTAAAGGGGTGGGTGGGCCCATGTTTGCATCGCCACACCAGGGGCATGATTGACAGTTACATTCCAGGTGAATGCAAGCTTTGGAAATCCTTTCACTTTCACCCTTAGATAGGTCAACCAGACAAAAACTCAACAGAGAAATAAGGGATCTAGCAGAAGTTATGACCCAAATGGTTTTAGTATATATATACCGAACCCTCCACCCAAACAAAAAGGAATATACATATTACTCAGCACCCCATGGAACTTTCTCTAAAACTGACCACATACTAGGTCATAAAGCAAAATAACAACAGGTACAATAAAAGGGTATAACTTCTTGTACAATATCAGATCACCATGGTCTAAAGTTAGAGTTCACCAACATCAAGAATCACAGAAAGCCTACTAACCCATGGAAACTAAACATCACTCAACTGAACCACCTCAAGATTAAGGAAGAAATTAAGAAAGAAATCAAAGACTTCCTAGAGTTTAATGAAAATGAATCCAAACTTATGGTATACAATGAAAGTAGTCTTAAGAGGAAAATTTATAGCACTAGATGCCTACATGAAAAGACTAAATAAATCCCACACAAGAGAACTATCAGCACAACTGAGGGCCCTAGAACAATTAAAAGCAAACTCACCTAGAAAGAATAGAAAGCAGGAAATAATCAAGCTTAGAGCTGAAATTAGTACAATTGAAACAAAAAGAACAATACAAAGAATCAACAAATCAAAGAGTTGGTTCTTTCAGAAAGTCAACAAGATAGATAAACCCTTATCCAAACTAACCAAAAAGCAGAGAGTATCCAAATCAACAAAATCAGAAATGAAAAGGGGGACATAACAACAGACCCCCAAGAAATCCAGAGACTTATCAGGTCATACTTTGAAAATCTATATTCCACAAAAATGGAAAAACCAGGAAAAAATGGACAGCTTTCTGAACAGGTAACACTTACCAAAATTAAATCAAGATTAGATTAAATACCTAAAAAGTCCTATAACACCAAAGAAAATTGAAGCTTTTTAAATTGAAATCATTAAAAGTATCCCAAATAAAAAATGCCAGGTTCCAGATAGTTTTAGTTCAAAATTCTACCAGACATTCAAAGAAGAGCTAATGCAAATACTCCTCAAACTGTTCCATACATTAGAAACTGAAGGAATATTGCCAAACTCTTTTTATGAGGCCATAGTAATCCTGATACCAAACCACTCAAAGACGAAACAAAAAAAGAGAATTACAGGCCAATTTCCCTCAAGAACATTGATGCAAAAATTCTCAAAAAAAATTCTGGCAAACTGAATCCAATAGCATAAAAAAATGTTATTCACTATGATCAAGTAGGCTTCATCCCAGAAATGCAGGGTGTTCAATAAAGAAAAATGTTATCCATCATATAAACAAAATGAAGAAAAAAATCCACATGATCATATCCTTAGATGCTGAAAAAGCCTTTGACAAAATTCAGCACTCTTTTATGATAAAAGTGCTGGGGAAATAAGGAATTCAGAGAAAAAAATATATTTAATAAAGGTGATTTACAAAAAGCTAATAGCCAACATGAAACTAAATGGAGAAAAACTCAAAGCAATCCCAATAAATCAGGAACTAGACAAGGAGGTCCTCTCTCTCCTTATCCATTCAACATAATTCTAAAAGTTTTAGCTAAGGCAATAAGAGAACAAAAGATTAAAGGAATACAAATTGGAAAAGAAGAAGTGAAACTATCTCTATTTGCAGATGACATGATTGTATACATAATAGACCCACAAAATTCTACCAGGGAACTCCTACAGCTGATCAGCACCTTCAGCAATGTAGCAGGATACAAGATTAACTCAGAGAAATCAGTAGCCCTCCTATACACTAAAGATAAAAGGGCTGAAAGAGAAATAAGGGAAGCAACACCTTTTATAATAGCTACAAATAGCATTAAATACCTTGGAGTAACTATAACCAAATAAGAATCAGATCTGTTTGACAAAAATTTTAAATCTCTGAAGAAATTGAAGAGGATATAAGAAAATGGAAAGATCTCCCATGTTCTTGGATAGATAGGAACAACGTAGTGAAAATGGCAGTCTTACCAAAAGCAATCTACAGATTCAATGCAATCACCATCAAAATCCCAACACAACGTCTTACAGACCTTGAAAAACAATACTCAATTTTATTTGGAATAACAGGAAAGTCAGGATTGCCAAAACAATTTTGCTCAACAAAAGAACTCAGGGGGCATCACCATCTCCGACTTCAAATTATACTATAGAGATAAAGTAATAAAAACAGCTTGGTAATGGCATAAGAACAGACTTGTGGATCAATGGAATCAAAATGAAGTTCCTGACATTCACCCACACACCTATGAATACCTGATTTCTGACAAATAGGCCAAAAATATTCAATGGAAAAAAGACACTACCTTCAACAAATGGTGTTGGCATAACTGGATGGTAGTGTGTTGAAAAATAGAAAGAGATCCAAACCTACCATCTTGCATAAAACTTAAATCCAAGTGGATCAAAGAGCTCAATATAAACCCTGCTACACTGAACTTGATAGAAAAGAAAGTGGGAAATACCCTCCAATGCATTGGCACAAGTAACCACTTCCTAAATAAAACACCAGTAGCACAGACACTAAGAACAACAATCAATAAGTGGAACCTCCTGAAACTGAGAAGCTTCTGTAAGGCCAAGGACACAGTCAATAAGACAAAATGACAGCCTATAGAATGGGAAAAGATTTTTAGCAACCCTACAAGTGACAGAGGATTGATCTCTAAAATACATAGAGAACTCAAGAAACTAGAGCCCCAAACCCTTAATAACTCAGTTAAAAAGTGAGTTCAGGGGCTGGAGAGATGGCTCAGAGGTTAAGAGCACTGACTGTTCTTCCAGAGGACCTGAGTTCAATTCCCAGCAAAACCACATGGTGGCTCACAACCATCTATGATGAGGTCTGGTGCCCTCTTCTGTAAAACTGTATGCATAATAAATAAATAAAACTTAAAAAAAAAAAGTGAGTTCAGAATGAAAAAGAGAATTATCAGCATAAGAATTACAAATGGCCGAAAGGCACTTGAAAAAATGCTGAACATCTTTAGCCATCACTGGAATGCAAATTAAATCAAATTTGAGATACCACCTTACACCTGTCAGAATGGCTAAGATTAAAAACCCAGATGACAGCCTATGCTGGAGAGGATGCAGAGGGAGGAGAACACTCCTCCATTATTGGTGGTAGTGTAAAGTTGTTCAGCCACTTTGGAATGTAGTATGGCTGTTACTCAGAAAACTGGGAATCAATCTCTCCAAGGATCCAGCAATACCACTCTTAGGTATATACCCTAAAGATGCACATTCCCATCCCAAAAGCATTAGCTGAACTATGTTTCTTGCAGCATTATTCATAATAGCAAGAACCTAGAAACAACCTAGATGCTTCTCAACTGAGGAATGGACTAACAAACTGTGGGTATATCTACACAATGGAGTACTACTCAGTAGTAAGAAAAAATGATATTCTAAAATTCCCAGGGAAATGAATGAATATGGAGAATATCCTCCTGAGTGAGGTATCACAAAGATAAGCAGGGGATGTACTCACACATTAGTGGACTTAAAAAAAAATAAAAGAGAGAGATTTCATTGTACACAAGAACTCAGGGCTAGAACATAGTTAAATGACACAATGCCACAGTCCTGCATTGATGACCTCTGGCAGGGGTGTGGGTAAGGAAAGATTTGTTTTCTTTAAGGTTCTGGCCACAGGGAGTTGAATTATGCTCCAGTCAGTAAATAAGCAGCATGAATGGGTGGTTTTGTAAATGGAGAGATCATAAGAGTGGGCATGAATCTGAGAGGTCTGATAACTGAGTTTGATGGGGTGCATGTTTTAAAATCACCAAGCAATAAATATATATAAAAAAATTTGTAACAGAAAAGATGAGTCACTATAAAATCTACTCATGGGAAATTTTAATTTGATAAAGCATGCTTTTATGTAACTTGGTTCAATTCTTGTTTAGGCAAATAGATCTTTTAAAAGGGGGTATGCCTAATGGGCTCACCTTGGAATAAATAGCAGCCATGTGGCTTGTAGCCATCTTGGCTGATGACTCTATCAGGATAGAAGTAATTGTGTGGCTGGTAGGCATCTTCAAGAAGCTTAAAGCTTTGGGACCCAGAACAACAATACATCAATGTGGGGCCCAGAACAGCTTGGCTACACAGCTGCCATGACACATTTAATAAAAACCACCCAGAAAATAGGCCTGAATATCTTTCTGGCAGCACCTGGTAGCTCCAGGAAATTCCCATTGGTGAACACCACTCAGGAAGGGACCAGCATCTAAGGGGAAATAGTTGATATTCCAAACTTTCTGACCACTTGATAAGATCAGATAAGATTTTCAGATATCCTTTAGCTCAGCACACACCTGTTCCTTTTACTAGTTAAGATACACCTGGAGAAATGACAGCCAATTTAGCTGTCTGGAAATCCTCTCACCCCAAATTTTACTGTGGTAAAAACTCTACCATGATCAGCCTTATCTGTTCTCTGCTCTCACTGTTGCATCAGAAAGACAGAGAGGCCAAGCTTAAGCATGAATAAATGCTCCTTGTTTTTACATATGGGATGCTGGCTCCATGGTGGTCTTTTGGGGGTCCCCAAGATCTGGGCATAACAAAAGCAAGGGCATGCCATGTGGCATTACTGCCATTTTGATTTAGGTGACCATATATAAATCAACTGTGGCAGCACTCATGAAGCATAGTCCTACTGAGTCTTCTGCTTCTCATTGTGTTTCCTTTTGTAGACAAGGAGGCAACACCAGACCTCCAAGACAGTTTGTTTTATTTCCCTACATTAAAGAAGCAACAGCAGGTCTCCAAAATGTTTGGATTATGATAGATTTTTGTATGGTAATTTTTGTGTTGGGAGTGAAAAATAACAGATGAGGATGAAGCCTTGAACAAGTTTTATAGAAAATAGAACTTCAAAAACAACATATGTTTGATGATTAATGTTTATAAGTTATAATGGTCTACTCAGGTTAGTGGAAACTGACTTAGAGACTTAAATCTAACCACTTATGTCTTTGTTGCACTCAACATCAAGCTTCTAGAAAAATTTAGATAAGAAACAATGTTTGTTAGATAAATAAGGTTTATCAGTTTATAAGATTTACTCAAGCTGCCCAAACATTAAAGATGCATTCTTATCCTCTTTGTCTTTGCTAACTTTGTTATGTAATCAGCACAGTAAGGTGTGGACTGTATTTGTAGTTTGAAATTTTATTTTGATGCTAAAGGATAGTCAATTAAATATTTAATTCAAATTAAGCCCCAAACTTAACAGGAATGAAACAATAAAACCTTAATCTTATAAAAATCTATGAAGTTGTTATAAACTTTTAAAGATACTTGAGATACACAAAATAATCATCACTCATCTTATAAGCAATCAGATTCTTTAATGTGTGTAGTAGATTCAGGTGTTATTTGGGGAAGCTTAAAAGTGTATCTCTGGAGTACCAGGACCCTGAATGGGGCATGGTCAGACCCCATTGAGACACTGGGATACTGACTCCTTCCTGTTTGGTTCCTAAATTCTCGAGGAGTGGATCAGTCATCCAATGTGGGACAGCTCCCTCTTTAAAAATTGTCTTAAGGTTCAATTTGTATTTTGAGTATTTGTATTCCCCTCAATAAATATTAGTCTTTTATATAGTATATTGCTAGTAAATATTTCAGCAATATCTGGCGACAACAAAGGGATTGAGAAACAAATTCAGTTGGAGAAAATCTCTAAATAGGTTACAGTGTGTGATAAAAAAAGAATGCATAGGCTAGGAGAAAAAAGAAAAACGATAGAGAAAGCCCTAAAAAAGAGAAATAGAGTAATAAAAATATAATTTGCCATATAAAGATAGAAAATATACAAAGAGTTTGGATTATGGTTATTATTGTGCTTTCTTTTAAGGTTTTAACTGTTAATGAGCTAACTGCAGAGAGACACTTTAAAGGCTGCCAAGTTAAACAAACATATATATTTTAAAGGTATCTTGACTTTGAAATTTTTATCTAAGGATATGTTGCTTTAAAAAAGAGGTTCTGCTGTTGTTTCCACAGAAGATAAGAACCAGTGGATTGCTTCCAGGCTAATATAGTTTTATCAAGGAAGACACCCTGAATAATCTCTGATGGGAAGAGATGTTTACACCAGCTTCAAGGCTACTGACTAAGATGATCTAGCCTCAGAACCCTCAAAAGATTGTCAGTGTTCCTCAAACACCAGGAAGTAGTAATGGAAAGCTACACCCAAATTCTCAAAATAGTGTTTATAAGTGTTTGTTTTTATTATAAATGGCTAATGGTCATAGTAAATCTCTTTCTAAGAATAAAAGGATATGATATACTAATATTTTAAAAAGATAGATTATTAAATCTACTTTAATCCCCCAAACAGCTGTTAATCTCAAAATATTTTACATTGGTATGGATTTTGACTTATTTATATAAATTTAAGGTCAATTTTGTTATACTCTATGTAAATTCTGACTCTTGTTTAAGATATTATGTTTATGCAATTAATTTAAAATTGTAATGTGTAATTAAGAAATGCAGATTAATAGTCATCTGTGATAATCAAACTTATAATCATTTTATTTAAGTTTTTTAGATATTCAAAGATATATTTCAATTAGATAAGTACTCTTCAAACACTTCAAAGACTTACAGAATATGGTATCTAAAATATTTTAAGAATTTAAACTTTTTTGGACAGTGAGACAGGTCTGCTCCTGGCAGCACCAATCTACTTCAAAAGATAGGGATCCAAGAAACTCCATATGGAATTTACTTCTTTGTGGCAAAGGTTGGTCACTGGACAAGAATCTGTTCTTGCCTCAGCTGTCTGACAGTATGCTTTATAAACTGGATATGCAGAACCCATAGGAAAGTGACCTCTGAAATTTGGCAGAATAAACTGAGATGGTCCTTTAGGTTCCTACTTTGCAGAGAAAACTGCCAGACATTCATCAAGACACAAAGAGAAGTGCCTGACCAACTATGCCAGAATGGGCAGAGCAGTCCTTCAAATTTCCTGCTTCACTGAAAGATATGCCAGAGATTCTAGTCCCATAGGCTAAAGATGGATGCTCCACTGTTACAAAGGAACTTTGGGTGACTGTCCAGATATCATCTCTGTCATTTCTAGATTTTGAAAGTTGTCTGCACTTCCTGTTTACTTGAATCTGCTTTCTTCTTAAAACATTTTGGCTTTATAGTATCTTTGGGTACAATAGATATACATATTGTTCACTAAAGAAAAATTTTAAAAACTTTAAAACAAAATTTTAAACTCATAGACAGGTTTACCTGGCTAACGGGCCTCTTGCCGAAAAAGGCAAAATCACAAAACAGATTTCAACAAAAGAGAAACTCAAGCTAGCATGCTTTCTATTAAAAATTACATTCTTTTAACTTTTCTTTTACAAAAAAGGCATAAAAAACCTTTGCTTTTTAATGACTACTCTCAGTAATCAAGCACCTATTGTTGTGCCCTCGTCACAAGACCCCTGAAGAGACCACCAGAACACAAACTCTCTGAAATGCAAAAGCAAGGTTTATTAAAAAGTACAAGCCTCTGCAGGACCCTGTCTGAGTACATTGTCTAGTGTTGGCTGGAGGAGGCCCCTGCTCCTCTGCAAGCTGAGTCTTTTAAAGGCAAAACCCATGAGGTTACACATCAATTAGGGGTCTCAGTACAAATACAATTCTGATTAGCTCATTTCTTAGGAGATTTCCAGAATTTTTCTGTTATCTTAGCGTTTTTTTGTTTTTTTTTTTTTTGTTTTGTTTTTTTTTTTTTTTTTTTGTCAAACCTTCCTCTCTATAGACTGTGATGGGACATTCCATGGTTAATTACTGACTATCAGATGACCCTAGGCTGTATCTGCTATCTCTTATAGTAGAACATTTTGACTTTGAACTTAAGTCCCTGGAACCTATGTCAGTGAAACTCAGACCTATTTCAAGTTGGATTTAGGGACTTGCTCAAAATGGGGGCATGTCTCTGGTTCTTCACTATGTCTTATGGTAAATAGATACTTCCAGATGAAAGGAAAAAAGTTTATGTGAAGAACCAGAGAAGCACCTCCATTTTGAGCAAAAGATACTGAACCCTGGCTTGAAACAGGCCTGAGTTCTAATGAGTACAAAGTACAAACAGGAGATAGCCTGGGGCTATCTGATAACAGCTAATTAACCATGAAATGTCTCGGCACCAGAGATATCCTAGGGCCATTTGATAGCCATGCAATGTACTAAGCAGGAGATAGTCTGTAGAGGGAAGTTTGACAAACAGCTAGCTAAGGTAAGAGAAGAATTCTGGAAAGTCCCCAAAAATGAGTTAATCAGAATTATAACCTAATACTTAATAATACTAAGACCCCTAATTGATGTATAACCTTGTGGTTTTTGCCTTTAAAACCCAGTTTGAAGAGGGGCAGGTACCTCCTCAGGCCACTGTCGTATCTGTACACTGGATAAGGTCCTTGTCTCAGAGGCATTTCAATAAACCTTGCTTTTTGCATTTTGGAGATTTTGTGTCTCTGGTGGTCTCTTCATGGGTCTTGTGACCACAGCACAATGTATATAGGTTGCAAAGGTCTAAGAAGTGACTTAAGGTATAATAAATGCAAGTTATAAAGGCCGGAGGATTTAAGGTAATGAAAATAAAATTTAAAGATGATGTATATCATGTTAAAACATCAGAGTTTAATATAGTCAGTGAAGTTCTGATAAAGCAAGCTACTATTATAGTTACAGGCTCAAACATCAGGGTTTAATATAACCAGTGGAGTTCTGATAAGACAAGCTACTATTATAATCACAGGCTCAAATTTTACATATTTGGGGGTTGTTTTCTAAGTATAGAATTAAAAGTGCTTATCACTGTGCTATCAGCATCTCTGTCTAATCAAATCTATGTAGCTCTCTGGACAGAAGAAAGAGTGTCCATGTTTTTATGCTAGGACCAGATTTTGGGTCCTCAAGCCCTACTCTTTTTATCTCTTTCTGGCCCCAAACCTTCTGCCTTATCACAAATGGGTGTTTCTGGTTCTATCATGTTGATAACTTTTCAGGTTTTGTTTTGCTATGGCTCAGAGGTGTGAGTCTACTTCAGCTGTTTACAGACACTGCTTAACTGCTTTTTCTATAATGAAGATTTCAGAGCAGATTATAGACAGTGGTCATGCTATTGCCCTCTGCGCCTAGTCTATACTTGCCCCAGCAGATTTCTAATCAGCTGACAGACATCATCCAGGAGTCAATTTTGATCCTGCAACTGAAAAAAAGTAAAGACAAGAAAAAAAGTCTCATTTTGCTAGCCCTCAGTGGTCCTGAGCCTGGGACTTGCTAAAGGTGATGTGAAAGGGAAGTGGCTGGCAAAGTCTGCCCTCCAGGGGCCCCTCACTCCTGCCCCTTCTTGGCTCACTGATTTCTATCTTTCTCATAATAATAATAATAATGTGATTGCTCCTTATCTCTTCAGATTCTTCCAGGAAAAATGACCTGAAGGTCAATAAAGTGGGAGGGAATTTCAGGTCTCCTACCATGGCCTACTGGCTTGAGCCTGGGTTTAGAGCCAGCATTCCAGACACCTTCCCCCTTTCTTCTCTAGCTTCCAATCAACAGGAAGTAACCAGAGTAATAGTAATGCCTTATCATTAACAAAAGGCTGGATTATCACCCTCAAAATGGCAGTGCTAGGGATATCGTCTAAATAGAAGTAACTTTAGCATGTAAGCAGGATTGTTATTGGGCAAACAAACCTAACACTTTCTGTGCACTAGAACAGCAGATCTCTTAAGGTGGTTTCTGTTCATCAGGATCCTCCACTAATAACCTTTCCCCAAAGGTTAACCACGGCAAGCAAAGGCATCTGGTTCTGAGTACCCTCCACAGTCTGCATCAGCTCAGACCCCCTCTCTGCTGACTATCAGATAAACTCTGCTTACTTTTCTGTCATTTTTCTCTTCCTCTCTTCCTCAGATGCTCAGCTAAGCTGAGAGATGGTCTTGGCAGTTTGATTGCTGTTAAACATTTCTTTCTACCCACAGAGCTGTCTAGTTCAGTGGCTTCTCTGCATCATTGCTTATAGAAGTGAGACTAGATTATGCAGTAATGTTACAGGGTTAGACTTCACCCACAGGCCAATAGATGGCCAATTTATAACTCTAAGTTATGCTGTAATGTGCTACATTTGACTTCCTTTACAGACTATAAATTCCTTGATGGCTGGACACATTAGTCTGTGCTCTGAATGACACCAGCATTTAGCTATGTCACAGTAGATGCTAAAATATGTGCTCATTAATGATGGGAAGAAATGCTGGATTTAACTGCTTTAGTTTTATCTGTGCACGTAACAAAGAGACAATGGATTTAGGTTGAAAGAAGGTGAAATATATATATTTTTTAAAATGTTGAAGTATTATTTTCCCTGTATGTGAGACTTTGAGAGAGTTAAATTGATAAAAATAAACAAAGATTAAAGATAGAGAAACTGAGGTTTGTATTCTCTACTTGAACATACCCATTTTCTCTTTTGCTATAAGTTCAAGCATTCATTACCTATGAAGCAAAGATAATAATGCTATATTTATAAAGTAATAACTAGACAGCAAAATGAATGTAGCCAACACCTGGTTCAATAACTGATAATGTGATTGTACTCAGAAGTAATAGGAAGTATTTTTATGTTTTATGATCCAATATACTGCTTTATACTTATGGCGACAATTTTTCAGAAAAAAATTAAAATCTTATTTTTGTGCATATAAAAATCACAATATAATATTCCAAAGTTAATTTTGATTTATTTTTTCTCATTATCTCTAAGTAGTCATATCTTTAGTAAAGCTCATGTGCAAATAAATTACAGGATAAAATTCAGTGAACTTAGCTTATTGCAGGTGAGCAGGAAAGCATCACATTTACACTTGAATAAGATTGTTTTCTGGATAGAAGTTATTATTCAGCTGCAGGATTCTTGATTTAAAGTGACTAAGCCT
Organism: Sigmodon hispidus; assembly: GCA_004025045.1. NCBI lineage: Eukaryota > Metazoa > Chordata > Mammalia > Rodentia > Cricetidae > Sigmodon > Sigmodon hispidus. The sequence goes on along the minus strand of PVIH01000350.1, from coordinate 208,720 downwards.
AGGATCCCTTTGCAAATGTTAATAGCAGTGTTTCCAAATTGTGTTTTGAAAACATTTAGTTGAAAATACTTAAAAATAGATTCTACAATAAGTAAATTTACATACGAATAGTTTAATAGTAACAATAAAAATTTACGGTAGAAAATAAAGTAAGAGAGTAAGAGCATATTTGAAGCATATTCTTCAAAGATAAAACAACTAGTGAGGCCTTGGAAGTTTATTTTAGTGTTGGAGTACCTTGTCTAGTGGGTGCAAATTTCAGAGTTTGGACTTCTGAATAGAAAAAGAAACCATACAAAGACTAAATATGTTCAAGAAAAAAAGGAAAATTTTTTTTATTGTACCATCTTTGGCAAATGTATAGCCAAAAAAACTAATAAAACACAACCCTATCATATTCTAAACTAAAACTTCATAAAATATTTCTAATAAAAAGCACAAACAGACTTCATTTGTCATATGGCTGCATGATTGTCCAGGTAATCTAATAAACACTATTAGGAGCTGGCTAGTCACTTTGAAGAGCTGAGTTCCAGATAGAAGACTGAAAATAGCATAGTAGTGGTAATAGTTATGGCTATAAATGGTAGCAAATGCAAAATAAACCAGGAAACACATATGCATCTACTAGGCTCTTTCTTAAAGGATTGCAGTGCATCCTGCTACATGAGCTCAACAGGATTATTTCACAGAAGCCTACTATGAGCAAGCTGTTCCTCTTCAGCAGTTAAAATTTCTAACCCCATGATAAAAGAGAGATATCAGAATACAATGACACATAAGGAAGAGGGCCTTGTAACTGGAAATCGGACACTGTAGACCTCAAACTGCAAGCCAAAATGTATCACAAATTGCCAATGACCACCAGAAGCTAGGAGGAAAGAACTTTTTCTTAGAAGCAATAGAGAGAGGACAGGTCTAGTGACTTTCAACATGAAACATTCAGTGAGAATAGCTGATTTTAAATCATTCAGTTCCTTTACTTGCCATAGAATCACCCAAAAGAAAATACACTCTGGATGAGATCTAGTCTCATTATTAACATTTATAAATGTTCTTTCCTCCTCTCTAAGGCATTTCAAGATTAAAATGAATGAATCAAAGTTCAGCTTGAAACATCCTATCAGCTAGAATGTAAGCAGGAGACTGTGGGCTGGAACCCATGTGTTTTGGACCCTCAGTATTATGACCTTAATTGAACAAAGAGATATTAAAAAGTGTTTGGCAAATGAAGACCTGGATTTATATGCTTTGCCTTTCTTAAATGCATATATGGATAATGATGGCAATATAATTATGAAGACAAGTTCATGAATTTCTGTGTTAGAAGTATTTTGATTGAATCCAATAGACAAAGCTCAAATGAATAAGATTAGATACTGGCTTTTTATCTTGTAAGACCTAAAGCTCGGATGTTCTAGGCTCTGAAGTAATCTACATGCTTAAATGCAAAGACCAAGATCTCACCTCTCTTTTTCTCTTTACTGTGCTTCCAGTCACGCCATCCCTGTCTTGTACTCCATGTAGTATCTAACTTACTAGCCACAAAATAGCTAAAGTACCAGAAAGAGGAGAGCCCTAATGATCTAACAGCTTTTGTGCTGAAGGACTCTGGGTTCTAGGGCTTGACCCAGGCATTCAGTTCAGGTATTCAGCAGAGCACCCCCCCCATGAGAACAAGGAACTAAAAGTCTAAAAGTCTGTCCCAGGAAACAGAGTGACCCAGCCCAGATAGCCGTAATCAACTCAGATAGGACATAATGGTCTGGTTGAACCTGTGATTAAAATACCTGATGTCTAACATAACTCGGAATTCCTTTACCCACCCAGACATCTGGCCAGACCAGATGACTTCACCCTGGAAGACCCCCGCTCCCATGCCCTGGTAGAACTGCCCTAGAAAAGGCCTGCGAGCCTTAGACTTGAGGTTGCTAGCTTCCCCTTTTGCTGGTGACCCACGGACCCGTGTTTATTAAAACTTCTTTTTGCTACCCAATATCGGAGTGAAGCTCTCTGTTTTGGGGCGCCGGCGCCGACTCTAATATTTGGAGGTCCCACCGAGATAGATAAGGACGGTGGTGAGTCGGCAGGGAAGCAACTGTTCGGGCGGCCCGTGAGGACCCTCGGACGGTGGGGGACAGATGTGACCAGAACCCACAGGCTGCAGCTCTGGAGGATGCTCTGGAGTGTGGGGACCCTGAGATAGGGCCCCGTCTGGTTCCCTTCTGCCTAGAACATTTTTTAGGTGGCCCGGGCCAATAGATCATCTTTTGGTTTCATTTTCTTTACCACTTTGCCGGCTTGTCTTGTCTGTGTCTGTATTTTGTGTTGCGATTCTCATTCCCCTTTGCGTCTGGTTTGAAATGGGACAGTCTGCCTCTACTCCTTTGTCCCTAACCCTCTCTCTCTGGTCTGAAGTGATGGACTGCACTCATCTGGGATTTTGGGGTGCCCCTGAACCCCCACTCTGGGACCGGTAGGAGGTAAGAATGAGCTTGAATTGTTCTGTGTCTGTTGTGTCTTTGTCTCTTGTCTGGGCGATTTGGCATCTGTATTTTGTGCCTGCGCAGGACCAGTATTGTTGGGCCAGTGGGGGAGGCAGGCAGACGTGCCTTGAGTCCGGGTTCCCCTGATCCCCTCCTTAGAGGTCTCCTCTAGGGTTGTCTGGAGGAAGGTAGGAGTCTTGGCATCTCTCCTTCCTGGGGAATGGAGCCGTTTGTGGCTGCTCCCTTCTGTATCTCTGTAGACTAGTTGCCCAGCCCGAGGATTGTGTTTGCTTTGTGTTTGTCAGTTGTCTCAGTGTTTTCTGTTCTGGAGTCTGTCTACAATGGGAAGAAGCCCGGATCTTCCCGAGACTCAGGGGGACCTCTTGTTGCCTGGGAGCATTCCCACAGCAGCCTTCTGAAAACTGTTCATTGCTCTCTTCATGGTTATCTATGCAAATGTTTTAGCCAGGCTATGCCTATTGATGAATGTTGTGTGTTTGGACTCATGTGCATACATTTTTGTAACTCGGATGTTACCTGCTCATTTGGTTTCATTTCTGGTCAGAAAGTCTATTTGCCTTGTTGAGAAGTTTTGTCTGTTTCTCAAGAAAGTTATCTATGCTGTTCTGATGTGTTTCTAATTTTGTTAAAAGCATAAAGCTGAGACAGAATGGTTTAAATATTTTTGCTATCTCTATTCCCAATAGCAGTCGGTCATCACCCACAGCTGCCGTGACTGCACTTTTGGTCAAGAATCAGAACTTAGCAGGAGTTCAAACATTTTTGATATGACAGAGATAGAAATTATTAAATAAGGTTAAAATCTGTTATAATTAAAAATCTATGCATGAGAAAATTTAAAAGCCTATGACATGACTCCATTTTGGATTGCATTTTTGGTCAGTCACTGACTGTAGTTGCTGAGACAAAACGACTGCTGCTTTGATCATTCAGATCCAGTGAGTTTGTCATCTTTTACAGAGGTTGGTTACAAATTATTAGGTAAGAAAAACAAAAACTCTACTGCTAATTTCAGATGTGTCATGTTGGTCGTGTATTGCTACAGTGTATGCATACTGAAAAGAATTACAAAAAGAACTGTGAAAGTTTTTATGTTGTCCAGAGAATGATAGAGAAGGCAGAGGATTAGGATAATAAAGGGACAGGAAAAAGAATGTTTGAAGCAAAGATGCCTAAGGAATTAGGGAGACCGACTGAAGGTATATATAAAATGCTATAAAAGGGATATAGAATGTTATAGAAGGTTAGAGGTGATGTGGATTTTGTTTGCTGTGGTTTCTCATACCTGCCAATACTGAATTTTAAAAGAAACTGTAAGATATTTGGGTTAATTCGATTTGGTTTTTCTTCATTTTGGAATTAGCTTCTGATTCTTTACTGCAAAATGTTTATGACATATATATGGCTATATAGACATGTATGTGACTTAGAGTTAACTATGTGTGGATGAAAGCTAGCTTTAAATCTGTATGTATGTACATATGTATGTATGTAACTTGGATCCAATTATGTATGTGTGAATATAACTATAATTGTTAAAATGCTGAAATTAGTTTACTTTTATTAATTATCATGCATTATTGATATTTATGTGACAAGAACTTTGGTAGATGACCTAATTTGAGCATACAGACTCCATGCTGAGTACATGAATAGATTCTATGTGCTAGAAATTGTTTTAACTTATCTGAAATACATATAAGTATGTAATCAAGGTTGCAAAGACAGCTTATCTTGCCAGACATAGATCTTAAATCTAAGTTCAGCACATAGTTTTGAGAACAAACTTTTTTTAGGATTTAGAGTGACAATAAAGACATCCATGAAATATTTGTGAAGTATACTAATGAAAACAATGAAAGCTAATTCAAGGCTATTAAGAAACACAAGCAGTCATTCTTGTAAGTACTGTTATTAATTATAGAGTTGAGATTTAGTCTTTTGTATAAGTTTCAGGGTTAAGCTTATAATAAGTAACTAGAAACAAAGTTTTTCTATGCAGATATACCTGTGCAGCCCTCATATTTCAGAGATCTGCAGAATATGGCATTTAAAATGTTTATTTCTCAGACAGAGACTCCCAGATCTTAACAGTAACCCAAGGTCTCCAAAGAAGATTATGAGACACCAGGATCTTCATTTGCATTGAAGCAGTGCTAACCTGGGTAAGATGCCATAGCACAATGCTTGCCTGCTGTATGAACCCGGCCTAGATCTGAGGACATTAGAGAATTGATTGAACCCTTTTGCCTAGACAAAGTAAGGTCAGTCTTCTTCCATATGTCCCTCTACTGTGGGGAAAAATTTCCCACCCTAAAGGCCTGGCAGCTGAAGATTGATGCTGTTTAGATACTTCCGCCACCAGCTAGGTGAAGACCTGGGTATGGCTAACTGGGTATGGACTGGTCTCTGTTGTTTTTAGTAGATTCAGAAGCTGCTCATTCTGCACGTAGGTATAATTTATCCTTCTCAGATCTCTGCAAGTATTGATGGCTGGGCTAGTTATAATTTTGTCAGCTTGGTAGAATTAGATAATCAGATCCTTCTCCAAGGTGATAGCTAGTTTTCAAGCTCATTTTATAAAGCTTTATTGAAAATACTAAAATAACTAAAATTCTTATGTCTTTTTGCAATTTGTATGAGCTTAAAAGACTCATAGAATTTGGATCCAACTCACAGAGGCCAAAAAGATTCCAGATAAGTACAGCCTAAGTTTTTCCCACCTGTCTGTCCCTAAGGATGATACTTCTCTCTTCTGGTTTGGGGACTCCTGCCCTTCCCAAATTACTAAGATTGGGCCTAAGGTTTAAATTCTAACTTTTGTTCTCAGTTTTAACATATCTCAACAGATTTCTACTTGACTAGGAGCTCTGGACTTGCTGGAAGCCTGTGAACCAGTTCTATGGATTTGGGCTGTTTCCTGTCTCTCGGCTACTAGATCAGACAGCTACATGCTCCTGACAGAAGCCCTGGAGCTTAGTTCCTTTCCTGGCTTTTCAACCTTTTGGGGCCCTAAGAACAATGCCCCAATGTCAACTTGAAGCAGTAAAGAGAATCTACTATGCCCTGGTACACCCCCAAACCCCAAAAAGGTTGAAATGCTAAGTTAAAAGGAAACCTGGCATAGGAGACAAATCTTTTTGTGAAGGCCAAAGGTCCCTACAGCCTAGAGTTGGCTTTGCAAGTCAGGTCCCATTTGCTCTTTTGACACCTTGCAGATCAGTTTGGGCCTGCAGCGGTGGGGCACAAGACCATCTTCTAGATAGACTACTGCCATGAGCATATTGCCAGAGTCTCATGATTGAGACAGTACCCAAAAAGAAAATGGGAGAATGAAGGACCCTGGGTTCTAGGACTTGACCCAGGCATTCAGTTCAGGTATTCAGCAGAGCACCCCCCCCATGAGAACAAGGAACTAAAAGTCTAAAAGTCTGTCCCAGGAAACAGAGTGACCCAGCTCAGATAGCTGTGATCAACTCAGATAGGACATAATGGTCTGGTTGAACCTGTGATTAAAATACCTGATGTCTAACATAACTCAGAATTCCTTTACCCACCCAGACATCTGGCCCAACCAGATGACTTCACCCTGGAAGACCCCTGCTCCCCCGCCCTGGTAGAACTGCCCTAGAAAAGGCCTGCGAGCCTTAGACTCGAGGTCGCTAGCTTCCCCTTTTGCTGGTGACCCACGGGCCCGTGTTCATTAAAGCTTCTTTTTGCTACCCAATATCGGAGTGAAGCTCTCTGTTTTGGGGCGCCGACTCTAATAGTGCAAGCTATGGCATTTGTACTTTCACTGATTCTCATTTGGACAAATCTACATTCCTGTACTAGTGAGAAATTTTAACTCAGAAGCTTCAGGTAGGAGTCTATTTGATTATAGCCATATGGATGAGAATTTAGGGGAGGGAGATTTTGGTATGTGCCCCAGCCAGCAGGGTCTTCAGCATGGACCTAAATCTAGGAATGAAACAAATGGAAGGCAGGAACACAAAGAACAGAAGGACAAGACAAGTCTCTCTGTTCAAGTCCTCCTATGCTTTATTGTTACAGCCAAGGTTTATACAGAGTCTCTGCCATGCAGGTAGCTGGGAGGAAAGGGGGTGGGATATACAAAAGAAGGTGGCAAGCCTGTGAGAGGAAGTAACAGACAGGGTAGAATTGATATGGAAATCTATCTGTTATCAGTTAAGGGCCTGGAGGATGTCACCTGCTGAGCTGAGAGGGTCAGAGGAGAAGGCCTGGAGGATGTTACCTGCTAGTCTGAGGGAATCAAGGGAAACCACCTGGAGTCAAAGTTTAGCTTAAAACAATAAGGATGTAGCCTTCTGGTAAATTGCTATCTAGGGTAAAGACTGCTGGCTAGCTATAGGAGCTAACTTATAAAATATGGCTAAGTTGACTTTGGCTCCCAACAGGTATGAGACGAACACTGCTGGTAATCAATCAATCAATCAATCAATCAATCAATCAATAAATAGAGAAATGCATCCCAGGGTACCAGTGAATGAACATCCATCTTCATTACAGTAAAATCGTGTCAGGTTAGAAATACTTAGCTTATGAAGTGTAACTCTCCACAATTGAGGCCTTCTAGTGGGGTGCAGGTAGACAGGCTTTCTTTAAGGGGCTAGCTACTGGGAGTTTGACCATGCTCCAGTAAGTATATGAGCACCACAAATTGGATTTTGGACAGAGCTGAGAAATGAGTGTGATCAGGCTGCATGGTGGGAAATTTCCAAATAATAAATAAAAACATTTTGGGAAAAGAGAAATGTTTAGCTGATCTGTGAAAAATATTATATGAAGCAGAATAAGCTAAGTGGTAGGTTTCACTTAATTTTGAAAGATGTAGTTGTTTCTTTTATGGGTATGATTCTTGTGTATACATGTGTACTTTATGGGTGCCCTGGCGTCTCTGGAGGACAAAAGAGAGTATCAAATTGCTTGAAAATGGAGCTATATATAGGTGGTTGTGAGCCACCACATAGTTGCTAGAACTCAACCCAAGTCTTCTGTAAGAGCAACCAGTATACTTAACCATCAACTCATCTCTTCAGCCTTACTGGGTTTGGTTTTAAAATGGAAGGGCACACCTGAACAAATGAGGCTGAGATGGTGTGATAACTTTTTTTTTTTTAGGATATTATTGAATTAAACTATTTCATTTTTATGAGATAGTTCCAAATGCTGTAAAGAGCAGAATTATATGATATTTCATCTCAAATATTTATATGTATCTCTTAGCCCTTTTACAATAAAATCATGAACCTAGTGGGAGATAAATTGTTAGTCATAGAATTCAGTTATCATGAAATTTCATCTCAAATTTAATAGACATTCTTTAAAGATCTCATAAACATTATTTTATCTTCTAAATTGATATTATAAAAATTACTAGCATTAAAGTGATACAAAAACATTGATAAATTATTATATTTATATGAACATACATATATAACAAATTGCTTTCGAGTTATATAGTTCAATGAGAAAGTATGCTAAACAAATTATTTGAAACAGATATGAACCTTAGAATATTGTGATTCATACAAAGAATTTATGAGAAAATTATCTTCATTCTATTATAAATACTGATATTCAAAATTTTAATGACAGTAGATAACTTCTATTGATTATTTATAAATATATAGAGAACAAAAAATACAACTACTGCTAATGTGACACAGAATAATTTAATCTTATGTAACTGTGCACATATATATGTGTAAGTATATACATATACATGCATAAATATATACATATATATGTATATACACATATACAATTTATTTCTCTATATTTGTCCAAACATGTATCAGGCAGAGTATACATGAACACAGAACAGTTTTGAAGGTGAAAGGGAGCATTTATTTGCTAGAATTGTCAACCATGTCTCTAAAGAAGGATTCACAGAGTTTGTGCCAAGCCAAGAACAATGTTTTCTAGCAAGCTCTCAGTGATCTATTGTTTTACCTTCACTGAATAGATTTTTCTGATTAACTTCCTAAAGGTCTGAATTATGAGAAAAGGTTTGTCCTAGCTACTGGGCAGAAGTATTGATGTGAACCTTAATTGAAATTAATAAGCTGACATTCTGTTTTTAAACCAGAATTGGCTTGTCAGTTATTCAAATCTGAATCCTAATAGTTCCCAAAGAAACTAGTGAAACTTCATCCCCAAGCCCTGAAAATAATCACACTTGGAATGGGATCTTTTGTGTCATCACTGAGCCCTACATACCTGCTGTTTCCACTCTCAGGACAGTGAGCAGGGATCCTTAATGTAAGAATGGACAATATGAAGAGGGCACCCACACTTTATCAAGAGGAAATAACAGGTTCAAAACAGTGATCACGATTCTTGGTTAAGAACCTGCATTCAGACTAGATCAGTGGAAATGTGACAATTCAGTAAAAATGGTGGAGGGCTTGGCAGGTTCCTCCACAGGCCTCAGCAAGGCTATGGTGCTGGAAGAAATCAAGGTTCTATAGACAGAAAACACAGTGTGCTTGTGTGTGTGTGTGTGTGTGTGTGTGTGTGTGTGTGTGTGTGTGTGTGTTTGCATTAGAGCATGGACCAGTGGAGTTGGCTGTGGGGACACCCATCAGAAGTTCAATAGCTGCCATCAACTCACAGATTCCCCATTCCTAGCATCTAGATAACTACAGTGGCCAGAAGTATTGGAGGAAGCTATGTTTTTGCTAAGATATGAGCTCAGATCTGAGTCTTTGCACTATACTCTGATGAAATTTCTCCTTGCTACCAAGTAGAAAGAAGTATTATTTGGTGAGCTGGGAAAATTGGTAACATTTGCCTTCTCCTATTTAATTATCAGATAGATTTTTGATTTTTTTCACAAAGTTTTGTCAGTTTTTCTTCCTTCCTTCCTCCTCTACTTCCCCCCTTTATTCTCTTATTTTTTTTCCCTTTGCTTTTAACCAAGAACAAAGGGAAATTGCTGTTTCCATTGACTCAGGCCCTCAGTGGAAAACTATGACAAATTTCACAACAACAACAAAAATGTGACTGTGGAGAGTGTGTGAGTGTATGTCTGGAGGAAATGAGAAGAATGTAAATGAAGATTATGTGGGAAGATGTGTACAGAAGAAACACCAGCAAGAAATAAGATCTTCAATGAGGAACTGATCACTAAACCTGAAACTCTAACTTGTTTATACAGACATGTGTGCTTAAAGAAGGAGATTGTCTTGTGAAGGCCTAGACTTAACTTTACAGACTCCATCTTTGGGAGGCCCATTCGAACAGATACCAGAGAAACAGCCAATTATGAAAAAGAGCAGTAAAATTAAGGAGGTCCCGATGATCCTGCAAACATCCTACAGGCAGTTTTTGGCCCTTACAGATAGCCTGTCTGTTGCATGAATTCGGATTATAAGGAAAGAGACTCAGAGCCAAATATTGGGGAAAGGCTGAAATATCAGAGAGAGGAAACACCACAGTCAGATCTCACCCAGCTATCTTCCAACTTCCTCAGCCTCTCTTCTGGTCACTTCTGCCTCTGCTGGTTTCCTACAAGGCCTTAAATACCCTTCTCACCAACTGTATTCCATCCAGATTAGGATTAAAGGCAGGAACTATTCTATTTCATAGCTAGCCTTGAACTCATAGAAAGAGAGAAAGTTCTGTTTCTGGAGTTAAGGAATTAAGGGTGTAGGTCACCACTCTCAGGCTTTCCCTGTGCTGGAATTAAAGGTGTGTGCCATTGAAACCCAGCTGTGTGTCCTTGTAAGCAAAGCTGAAGAACATCCTGAGTTGTCTATCTAGGTTTAAGTGTTACTCTCTCGAATATTTCAGGTTTTATTAAATATGTAACATATTACCACACTGTCAGCAGACCTTAGTTTCATGCTGAAAGTTTGACCAATAGATTCAAAACTTGATGTCAAGCAGAAAGTTTAACCAATACTTTCAAAGAATTGCCTTACCCCATATTCATTTACACAATCCCACTATGCCAAATCGGATACTTTCCCGCTTGCATATATTTCCTTTTAAGCCCTCCTACCCCTGAGCTCAGCACTCTATTTCCTCCATCTGCTGTGTGAGAGCAAAGGGCTGCAGACAAGGTTTAAACCTGACATTAAAAAGACTATTGTGTGCTTGCATTAGAAACCAATTCCTTGGGGGTCTTGTGACATGGGTACAACAGTCTTAGGGTTTCTATTTCTGTAAAAAGACACAAAAGATCATGGAAACTTTTAAAAAGGAAAACATTTAATTGAAACTGGCTTACAGTTTCTGAGGTTTAGTCCATTCTCTTCATGGAAGCATGCAGGCAGGAAGATTTAGTGCTGCAGAAGGAGCTAAGAATTCTACATCTTGATCTGTAGGCAGCAGAAGCAACTATGTCCCACACCAGGAGTAGTTTGGGGATGTGAGATTCTAAAGCCTGTTGGGAGCCAAAGTCTAACTTAGCCATATTTTATAAGTTAGCTCCTATAGCTAGCCAGCAGTCTTTACCCTAGATAGCAATTTACCAGAAGGCTGTATCCTTATTGTTTTTAGCTAAACCATGACTCCAGGCTTTCTCTTTGACCCTCTCAGCCCAGCAAGTGACATCCTCCAGGCCCTCAACTGATAACAGATAGATTTCTATCAATTCTACCCTGTCTGTTACTTCCTCTCACAGGCTTGCCATATTCTTTTGTATATCCCACCCCCTTTCCTCACAGCTACCTGCATGACAGAGATTCTGAATAAATATTGGCTGTAATAATAAAGCTTAGGAGGACTTGAACAGAGAGATTTGTCTTGTCCTTCTGTTCTTTGTGTTCCTGCCTTCCATTTGTTTCATTCCCAGATTCAGGTCTATGCTGAAGACCCTGCTGGCCGGGGCAAAAACCTGCCTCTACAGTGACACATTTCATCCAGCAAAGTCACACCTCCTAATTGTGCCATTCCCTATTAGCCACACACTCAAATGTAAGAGCCTATGTGAGGTATAGCCATACAAACCACCGTAGGGATCATCTTCTTTCTCCTCTATCAGGTAATGTTAGGCAATGAGACAAAACACTAGCATTATTGTCAAAGCCAAAAGAGAGGTGTTGGAAGTGAAATGTACTCAGATCTTCTCTGGCTGTGCTTGGCAGTGGATTAATGGACAGTTTAGTTTTCTTTTTAAAAACATTTTTGTACTTTATTGTTTTAGTTAGGAGATTGCTATTGTTTTATATGTCTGTAAATCTCTTCAGTCTTTTGGTCACTGAAAGGCAGCTAGATTGTTATAGATGCAGCAAACCTGTTTTTGTTGGTTGTGCTGGCCATACCATATAATTAACGAGGTGGAATAGTAGAACTGAACTGTATTTTACTAATCATCTCAGAAAGTTATAAACAACCTGTGTTACTGTTCCAGAACACAACAATTAATAGTTTATTAGAGATTATTTGCAATGTGCTGTTTGAAGCTCAGTTTCTTATATTCTTGATTAAAATTGAATCGATGTTTTTCCCAAGGAAAACAATTACAGCATTTTAAGCTTTTTCTGAGTTTTGTAGATCTTTTAAATGTGGACTCATTTATTATGCAATATTTTATTTTATTTTGGGAGCAAGGTCTTATGTAGGTATAGGCTGGGTCCAAAGTTCCTATGGGTCTGAGGATGAATATTGGTCTTCCTGGCTCTGGTTTCTGGATGTCAAGATTACAATGTTGTCCCACCATGCCAGATTTATACATGTGGATTTAACACAGAGACTTGTGCATGGTGAACAAGGGCTCTATTAACTGATTATTTGCTAACCTTGATATATAACACATTCTAAAATTTATCATTTTTCTTATCAGATAAGTAAGCTGAAATGATCATGTTGACATGTGTAAATTCACCCAAAGTTGAATTTTCTTTTGAAAGAAAAATTTTATCACAAAGAAATACTGTCTGTTGATTTTCTGAAGATAAGACACTACTGTTTATTTATCTTCAGCAGAAGTCTGCAATGTTACCTTGATTCAAACATCAGGCCATTTCTGTGTCTACCAAAGCATCACCTGGTAATCCCTAAATATGTATTCACCAGTTACATTAATCCTGTGCCCAAGAATACAATGTTATGTAACTAAGTTTTAAATTCTATTTAGATAGCACCCTGCAGTTGTTAAAGTCGGTGCCCCAAAACAGAGAGCTTCACTCTGATATCGGGTAGCAAAAGGAAGCTTTAATGAACATGAGCCCTTGGGTCACCAGCAAAAAGGGAAGCTAGCGACCCCGAGCCCAAGGCTTACAGAGCTTTTAAGGGAAGTTCTACGGGAGGAGGGGGAAATGGAGTCATCATGGTTCAGCCATCTGGTTGGGCCAGGTATTCTTTGTCTTCTTCTTTGGAATTTGGGTGGGTAAATGAATTCCGGTGCTATCTGAGAGCCCATCTGGTGCTTCCTCAAACATGGCAAGCTGAATTCCTGGTGTGGGGCATGAGAGCAAGGCACGGCATTCTTCCAGTAAGTTTACAATTAGTTTACAATTTAACAGCATAGATGGTGAGTTTTCTTTTTACAATGGCCCTTCTTACAATGAGTTTACAATTTAACAGAACAGATGGTGGATTTCTTTCTACAATGGCCCTTCACAGTGAATTCAGAACTTCTTAAATGAGCAACTGACATCACTAATACGCTAACAACACTGCTTTGAATTAAGTAGAAATGACCAGTGTCCGCATTATGCATCATCTTCTACAATGTGTACAAATAAAGAAGACTAGCACAGGGGCTGGAGAGGTGGCTCAGCAGGTAAGAGCACCTCTTCCAGAGGTTTGATTTCTAGCTTCCAAGTGGTAACTCAATACCACTTGAGGTTCCAGTTCTAGGAGATCTGATACTTCTTCTGTCCTTCATAGGCACCCACACGCACATTGTTTACCTCCATACACACATACACAAATTGTTACACATAATTTTAAATGAATAAATCTTTTTTTAACAGTAGTATAATGAAAAAGTAGAAATTTTAACGCTGTTAGGGAAAGTTTTTAAGCTCATGAGCCACCCTAAAGCATAAAATTTTATTTAAAGATTTATAAATTGTGATTTTAAAATTGTGTGTGTGTATGTGTGTGTGTGTATGTATGTGTGTGTGTGTGTGTGTGTGTGTGTGTGTATGTGTGATTTATGTGAATGCAGGTCCCTATGGGGCCTAGGAGAGGGAGTTTCAGGTGGTTGTGATCCAGCTAATATGAGTGCTAAGAACTTAAATAGGTCTTCTGTAAGAACAGATGTGTTCTCAACAGCAGTTATTATTCCACACCCAGCACTAGATTTTATGAAAGCAAATATTGCAGATATATTTGAAAGTTTGCTCCAATCTAAGTTTTGTCATATTTTCTTTCTAGAGAGAACTTCTGTCCTTAGGTGAATGCTTATTTTTGCATTCTCTATGTACATAGTTTTATTTAATAAATGCATGTTGATTCATGTTATATAATGTATTAGGTGGTTTATAACTTAATTCAAATTATTCCTGTGTATCATGTCATACTATGCTATCTCATTTTGTAAGAATTATTGGTCAACTTGCTTTTTTCTTCTCTATAATATGTTTTGTAATTTAACTATGTTGCTACATTATATACCTCATTTACATTAAAGGCTTCAGAGATTTCTAATGTATCAGTGTTACAATGTCTAACTCTATGTAAGAAACACAGATTATCACTCTACTTTTTATTCTTTGTGAATAAATGCTGTATACTTCCTGGGGCTTTGAAATCATAAACACTTGTTGAACTAAGGCATATTGGGACCTTGGGACTTTCTGCCTTTGCTGGGGAGGAGATAAAGAAATGTGGAGAAGAGAGAGTGACTAGAATGGGTGGGAGGGGGAAGGGAGCTTGAACAAGGATATACACCAATAAAAAATATGACTTTATTCATAATAAAAAATAAACATCAAAAAAGAAAGATTAATAAAAAGTATATATATATGTATATATATAAAAAAATCATCAGCACTACTGAATTTGGGGCCTAGGATACACTGCCTTAGCCAGAGATAAGAGAATTTCTTATAGATATTTATTTTTAAAGGAGTCAGGCTAAAAATAATACAAGAAAATGAAGTTAGCCTATATTCTTGTTATTAGAAAACTGAGTATTAATACATTGCCTGCACTATGAAATAAGGTTTTTCTGGTCTTAGTTGGGAAGTAATTGACTATGATTAACCACATTTAATATTATTTATATCAGTAATTTCATTTATAATTTTAAACAGATTGAAATAAGAGAATCATGTTTGGGAACATAATGTGTTTTTAGGTGAGAATTTCTTATGTTTTGAAATGTATGACTGTAGAGAATTATTGTGTAATAACAGAATAACCTTGAGTAATAGTAGTAAACTGTGCTACATTAATTTCTAAAATATTGTGCTCAGCAAAGATAAGCATAAAAAATAATTCTACATCCTAGTATGAGAGAAAATCCAGGGCAGGAGATGGGAGCAATCCTTGCACCAGTTTCTAAGGACTGATGATGGTAAATCCACAATGCAAGATGGTAGATATTTACTGCCATGATGTAAAAGAAACAAACAGTACCCCTGGAAGCTCTGTGTCATTTGTCTCCTTCAAGGTATCTATTAACAAATTTCTGTTTATTTGCATACTGAATAGGAGTACCTTTTCCTAAAGGGTGGGGCCTTCTTTTATCTACTGCCACTTATTTAAGGCTTGTGTGAACTTTTTATTTATGTTTTGACCCCAAAGTATATAAATAAGCATATGTTCTGTATTGGAAGTCTGTGAAGGCATAAACACTTTTAATGGTTGATTTTCTTTAGTCACACATGTATGATCACACTGACAACAAGAAGTCAAGTGTTAGTATGTATAGAAAATGTCTATTACTGAGTCAAATAATAATGATAGAAACTTGTTTACTTCCTCTCAATGGTGTTTTCATCAATAGTCTCATACATTAGAAGAAACACCTTGCTCATGCTTGTATTTTCTCATGAGAGCTTATACATTATTAGTGTCATGTGATTTAGTTTTTCTTCATAAAAGATACAACCTGTCTCTGGTAGACTTATGGAGGCAATTAGTTCATTGATGATTATAATCCTCAATTTAGAAACTTGTAAGACTAGAAGAATTAGCAGAAGTCACTTATCAAATCTAATTAATAGGTGTTCTTTAAATAACTGGTCTAAGTTATTTCAGTTTTACAGAGCTGTTGATGATTGTAGTTTTCAAGACCAACTGAAAAGGAAGAAGTAAGAAATCTGCCCAATCTTTTTAAAAATATGGAGATTTGAAAAGTAAATGTAAATTTTTGGTTGTTTGTGATTTAACACAGAAACTCAGGATCAAGCCAAAGGATTTAAGTGAAATGGTAACAGTATATATATGTATTATACTGAAGGTCAAAGAATCAGTTACTGATTTTGAGTACAGATTTTTCTGGTGCATAGTAACATGTTCTTTCAAATAGAAAATAACTAATGAAATGTTTGTAGGCTGAGGCAGAAGGATTGTTCATCTAAGGCCAGCTTTATCTTCATGAGCTATTAAGATATCCTGTCTTTAAAAACAATGGAACTATTAGTAACATTAACTTCTTCAAATGCAGTGTTAAATTTATACATAAAAGAACAGAAATTCATAACAATAGCATAAAGTAGAAAGGACATTTATAAATAAAAATTATCATTCTCAGGCATCACAGAATTGTAGCTTTTCTTTCTCATAAATCAGAAAACTGAAGCCAGTGAAACTCAGTGGTAAAGGCAGTTGCCAACAGTCTTGACCACCTAGATTTGACCACACAACACTGGATGAAAGAGAGAACCAACCTCCACAGGTTGTTCTCTGATCATCACTTGCAACTATTTGCTTCTCATGTACACACATGCACCCATGCACATATGCACACACAATACTGTAACAAAACAGTTGAAAGTTGCTCTAAGTACATAGAAGTTATGTAAATTATAAAACATAAACCATATTACTTGGATAATTATGCTAAATTTAGAGATAGTCTATCAAGTCAAAGAAAATAAAGCCACAAAAGATGTAACTGCCATTTCTAAAATAGTCTCCCCACAATCAGGTGGTGTTTTTCCCATTACTTTGATTGTGTCATAACTTAGATATCTATACTTCATAATTTATTTCAGAAGGCCTATCCACTGAGGAAGGAGACTAAGTGAGCCACCGTACCAGGATGTATTCTTTTCTGACCTTTCATTAAAACTTTAATGTAATGAAGTGTAATTTCAAGGCAGCTTTTACAAAAGATTTTGAAGCCATTATATGAAATGCCTCTGAAGCTGAAGAGAGATGCCAAAATGTTACTGCACTTAGCAATAACAGACTAAAAGTCATAGCTTACTGATCTCAAGTGTCTTCCAATGAAAAGGTAATTGCCATGAATTAATTACATTGTAAGAGGTGAAACTTCAGACATGTGAAAGATAACCTGAATAGGCAATATTTGGAACCATTATTTATTCAACAAATACCATCCCTTCAGCACTTATGGGTACTACGTGTACCTGGAAGATCCAACACCAGTGAAGAAGTATGCTGACGAAGTAATAGGAAGAAGCTGCTCCACATTGTCCGGGTCTGGGATGCCTATGTACAGTTTTGCTTGAAGACAGCAGAACTACTTTCTTCTGATATTTGCTGAGAAGACAGAAAAGGTTGAGTAATTAACACCAGCTAAGAATAGTCTGGAAACAGATGGGGGAGACGACTTGTGTATGAACCCAAGATAGTTCAAAGTGAGAGAAGACTTTAAAATAGTAACATTTTATTTAAATTAGTCTAAAACCAATTAAATTTATTACCATGATTATTTAAATCATTGTACTTTTGCTTTACTTTTTCTAAACCTATAGAATTATGAGTGGGATTGGTATGTGTTGAACATATGTGCTTTGTAAATAAATCTTTATTTTTTTACTACAAATGAAACTCAAAATAATTCTCTTAGGTGTAGAACTTAATCCCAGAACACCGATCAGCATATCTTCAAGGTACTTGTTAAAGTATCCAGATTCTTGTGTCTCAGAGCAAAGACTTACTAAGGACACAAAGTTAAGGTTAGAAACAGTCTATTAAGAAAAGCAGAGCTCCCCTGAGGATGAGAGTGGGCTAGTGGCCTGAGCAGTAGCATGAGCTCAGAGAACAGGTGGTGTGAACTTTTACATGCCACAAAGAGTACTTTCTCTCCACACTTTATATACCAAAGACCTCCTTTTAATTAATGTATGCATCTGCCATTACATGAAATCCAGATGAAGAGGGCTTCCAGTCTTTACAAACTGGCTGGGACATGTTTACTTGTTCTGTGATGAGCAGATAAGGGAAGGCTTCCAGTCTTTCTGTGCCATCTGGTCTTTTTCATGTGTTAGCCTTAACGCTGTAGTAGTCAGTGTCTATGTAGGCCTCTGCTGCAGGATTCATGGCTTATTATATTCTCATCTGTCTTTGCCATTCAAGTCCAGGCAACTAGAGACCCACATTTCCAGGTTCTGTGTATCTAAGACATTGAATCAAACATGCCATTTAATTTTCAGAAGAATTATTGCAATTGCTAATGTAATTTTAATTTTTTGGTAAAAGAAGAAAGCTCAATATGTAGTCAAAATGCTTGAAGTAAAATTGTTTTTGTCCATCAAGAGTCTTAGACATGGTAATCACTTTTCTTTTTATTATTATTATTATTATTAACAAAGAAGTCACACTTTCTAACCTTGTATATCCTTATTCAAGGTCCCTATCCCCTCCCACCACATCAGGTCATTCTTTCTTCTCTACAAATCCCCATCCCATCCCTGAGGAGACTGCAGGCAGTCCCATGGTTCCACTGACCCAGTATTGCTTAGTTCAGTCTCCACTCCTGGCAGATCCAATTTTCTCCCCACTCCCTCAAAAGTGAGTCGGGTGTTCCTCTAGGGGGAGTGGGATCCAAGGTGTCAGTCCAGGGTGTTTCTGAACCCAAGCTGTTCAGTGGTTGTGGTTTGCAGCTTGGGCATGCTTTGCTTTTTTCTTGTTTGTTTGTTTGTTTAGAGTCCACTAATGAGTGAGTACATCCCCTGATTATCTTTCTGAGTTTGTGATACCTCACTCAATAAGATTCTCCAAATCCATCCATTTGTCTGCAATTTTGGGTATCATTTTTTCTTACTGCTGAGTAGTACTCCATTGTGTAGATGTACCACAGTTTGTTAATCCATTCTTCAGTTGAGGGACATCTAGGTTGTTTCCAGGTTCTTGCTATTACAAACAATGCTGCTATGAACATGGTTGAGCTAATGCCTTTGGAGTGTGACTGTGCTTCTTTAGGGTATACACCCAGAAGTGGTATTGCTGGGTCCATGGGGAGATTGATTCTCAGTTTTCTGAGAAACGGCCAAACTGCATTCCAAAGTAGCTGAACAAGCTTACACTCCCACCAACAATGGAGGAGAGTTCCCCTTGCTCTGCATCCACTCCAGCATAGGCTGTCCTCTGTGTCTTTTATCTTAGCCAATCTCACAGGTGTCAGACGGTATCTCAAAGTTGTTTTGATTTGCATTTCTCTGATGGCTAAAGATGATGAGCACTTTTTCAGGTGCCTTTCAGCCATTCATAATTCTTCGGCTGAGAATTCCCTTTTTAGATCTGTACCCCATTTTTTGATTGGATTATTCAAGGTTTTGGGCTCTAGATTCTTGAGTTCTTTATATATCTTAGAGATGACTCTTCTGTCACTTGTACAGTTGGTGAAAATCTTTTCTCATTCTGTAGGCAGTCATTTTGTCCTATTGACACTGTCCTTGGCTTTACAGAAGCTTCTTAGCTTCGGGAGATCCCACTTATTGATTGTTGTTCTTAGTGTTTGTGCCACTGATGTTATATTTAGGAAGTGGTCGCCTGTGCCAATTCATAGAAGTGTATTTCCTACTTTCTTTTTTATCAAGTTTAAAGGGGCTGGGTTTATGTTGAGGTCTTTGAGCCACTTGGATTTGAGTTTTGTGCAGGGTGACAGGCTCGGATCTATTTGCATTTTTCTACACACTTCCATCCAGCTATGCCAACACCATTTTTTATATATACTATCTTTTTTTCATTGAATATTTTGGGTCTCTTTGTCAAAGATCAGGTGTTCATAGGTTTTTGGGTTAATGTCTGGATCCTCAATTCTATTCCATTGATCCACAAGTCTGTTTTTATGCCAGTAGCAGGCTGTTTTTATTACTGTTGCTCTATAGCATAACTTGATGTCAGGAATGGTGATACCTCCTGAGGTTCTTTTGTTGAGTAAAATTGTTTTGGCAATCCTGGCTTTCCTGTTATTCCAAATGAAATTGAGTATTGTTCTTTCAAGGTCCAAAAAATATTGTGTTGGGATTTTGATGGGCAGTGCATTGAATCTGTAGATTGCTTTTGGTAGAATTGCCATTTTTACTATGTTGATCTTACCTATCCAGGAACATGGGAGAGCTTTCCATTTTCTGATATCCTCTTCAATTTCTTTCTTCTGGGATTTAAAATTTTTGTCAAATAGGTCTGTTACTTCTTTGCTTATAGTTACTCCAAGGTATTTAATACTATTTGCTGCTATAATGAAGGGTAATATTTCCCTTATTTCTTTTTCAGCTCTTCTATCTTTAGTGTATAGATGGGCTACTGATTTATTTGAGTTAATCTTGTATCCTACTACATTGCTGAAGGTGTTTATTAGCCGTAGCAGTTCCTTAGAAGAATTTTGTGGGTCTGTTATGTATACAATCATATCATCTGCAAATAGAGATAGCTTCACTTCTTCTTTTCCAATTTGTATCCCCTTAATATCATTTGATTCTCTTATTGCTTTCGCTAAAACTTCGAGAACTATATTGAATAGATAAGGGGAGAGAGGACATCCTTGTCTAGTTCCTGATTTTAGTGGGATTGCTTTGAGTTTTTCTCCATTAAGTTTGATACTGGCTGTCGGCTTCTTGTAAAGCGCCTTTATTATATTTAGGTATTTTCCCTGTATTCCTGATCTCTCCAGGACTTTAATCATAAAGGAGTGTTGGATTTTGTCAAAGGCTTTTTCAGCATCTAAGGATATGATGATGTGGTTTTGTTCATATAATTTGTTTATATGATGATGTGGTTTTGTTCCTTTAATTTGCTTATATGTTGGTTGAAGATACGGTTTTGCGTATGTTAAACCAGCCCTGCATTTCTGAGATTAAGCCTACTTGGTCATGGTGGATGATATTTTTTGTACATTGTTGTATATGGTTTGCTAAAATTTTGTTGAGAATTTTAGCATCAATATTCATGAGGGAAATTGGTCTATAATTCTCCATCTTTGTTGTGTCTTTGAGTGGCTTGGGTATTAGGGTAATTGTGGCCTCATATAAGGAATTTGGCAATATTCCCTCAGTTTCTGCCTGAAGAGTAACGGTAGTAATTCTTCTTTGAATGTCTGGTAGAATTTGGCACTGAAACCATCTGGACCAGGGCTTTTATTTTTGGGGAGGTTTTTAATGACAGCTTCAATTTCCTTAAGATTTATAGGCCTGTTTAGGTAACTAATCTGATCTTCTTTTAATTTTGGTAGATGTTACCTGTCCAGAAAGCTGTCCATTTCATCGAGGTTTTCCATTTTTGTGGAATACAGGTTTTCAAAATATGATCTGATAAGTCTCTGGATTTCCTGGGGGTCTGTTGTTATGTCCCCCTTTTCATTTCTGATTTTGATGATTTGAACACTCTCTCTCTGTTTTTTAATTGTTTGGCTAAGGGCTTATCTATCTTGTTACTTTCTAAAAGAACCAACTCTTAGGTTCATTGATTCTTTGTATTGTTCTTTTTGTTTCAGTTGTATTGATTTCAGCTCTAAGTTTGAATATTTCCTGCCATCTACTCCTTCTAGATGAGTTCACTTCTAATTGTTCTAAGGCTTTCAGCTGAGCTGTTAGGTCTCTAGTGTGAGATTTCTCTAGTTTTTACATATAGGCATCTAGCACTATGAATTTTCCTCTTAAGACTGCTTTCATTGTGTCGCACAAGTTTGGATATGTTGTGGATTCATTTTCATTAAATTTTAGGATGACTTTGATTTCTTTCTTAAATTCTTCCTTAACCCAGAGATGGTTCAGCTGAGTGATGTTTAGTTTCCATGAGTTGGTAGGTTTTCTTTGATTTTTGATGTTGTTGAACTCTAACTGTAGGCCCTGGTGGTCTGATATGTTACAAGGGATTATTTCCATTTTTTTGTATCTGTTGATATTTGCTTTATGACCAATTATGTGGTCAATTTTGGAGAAAGTTCCATGAGGAGCTGAGAAATATGTATATTCCTTTGCATTTGGGTGGAAGGTTCTGTAGATATCTATTAAATCTATTTGCATCATAACCTCTTTTAGACTCCTTATTTCTCTGTTGAGTCTCTGTCTGACTGACCTATCCAGGATTGAAAATAGGGTATTGAAGTCTCCCAGTATTAGGGTGTAAGAATGGATGTGGGATTCAAAATTTAGCAGTGTATCTCTTATATAGGTAGGTGCCCTTATATTAGGGGCATAAATATTCAGGATTGAAATTTCCTCTTGACCAATTTTTCCTGTGATGAATAAGTAATGACCATCTTGGTCCCTTTTAATTGCTTTTAGCTTAAAGTCTATTTTGTTAGAAATTAGGATGGCAACCCCCGCTTGTTTCTTAGGACCATTTGACTGGAAAATCTTTTCCCAGCCCTTTACTCTAAGCCTTTGTCTGTCTTTGTGGTTTAGATGTGTTTCTTGTAGGCAACAGAAGGATGGCTTCTGTTGTTGTATCCATCTTGTTAGTGTGTGACATTTTATAGGAGAGTTGAGTCCATTAATATTAAGGGATATTAGTGACTACTGTTTGATATTTCCTGCCCTTTTTTTGGTAAATTGTTTGTATTTCCTTTCTCTGGAGTATTCCTCTGTGGAATTATTGATTGTTTGTGGTTTCATGGGTGCATCTGAAGTCCTTAGTTTGGAGTTTTCCCTCTAATACTCTCTGTAGTGCTGGATTGGTAGATAGATATTGTTTCAGTCTGACTTTTTCATGAAATATCTTGTTTACTCCATCTATGGTGATTGATAATTTTGCAGGGTATAGTATTCTAGCTTGGCTGCCATGTACTTTTAGTGTCTGTATAACTTCTGACCAAGCCCTTCTAGCTTTCATGATTTCCATTGAATAGACAGGTGTTATTCTGATGGGTCTGCCTTTATATGTAAGTTGGCCCTTTTCTTTTGCAGCTCTTGAAATTTTTTCTTTGTTCTCTATGTTTTGTGGCTTGATTATAATGTGGCGTGCTGACTTTTTTGGGGGGTCATATCTATTCGGTGTTCTGTAAGCTACTTGTATCTTTATAGGCATTTCCTTCTTTAGGTTAGGGTTGTTTTCATCTATGATTTTATTGAAAACATTATCTGTGCCTTTGAGCTGGTATTCTTCTCCTTCTTCTATTCCTATTATTCACAAGTTAGGTCTTTTCATGGTGTTCCAGATTTCCTGAACATTTTGAGTTATGGCTTTTTGGTTTTAGTATTTTCTTTGATCGATATATCTATTTGAGCTACTGAGTCTTTCACTTCAGAGATTCTATCTTCCATCTCTTGAACTCTGCAGGTTATGCTTGTATCTGTGGTTCCACCTTTTTTTTTTTCTTTTCTTTTTTTTTCTTCTTTATTTTGTATTTATCAAAAAATCAGTAAAAAGAATTTTAAAAAAAATGCTGAAGAGTTAACAATAACTATACAGAAGATAATAATCATAAGCATGTCTTATCAAGGGTGGAAATTCAAATAAGATTACTACACATATATTTTCTTTGTGTTCAGCTTTCCCTCTGAATTTTTTTTTCCATCCATGTATATCTTTATTGAAGGTCTCTTCCCCCTCCACCACATCTGATCATTTTTCTTCTCTGCAACTCCCCATCCCCTCCCTTGGCAGGGAGCAGACAGTCCTATGGTCACACTGGCCCAACAATGCTTGGATCAGTCTTCACTCCCGGCCAAATCCATTTTTGTCCCCCCTTTGGAATACAATATGGAGGTTTCTCAGAAAATTGAGAATTAATCTACCCAAGGTTCCACCTTTTTTTTCTTCAGGTCTTCTATTTCCATCTTTGCCTCATTTTATGCCTTTTTTTATTGCTTCTATTTCAGTTTTTAGTTCCTGGCATGTTTCTTTCATAGATTTGTTCATCTCTTCCAATTTTTTGTTTGTTTTTTCTCCTATTTCTTTAAGACATTTTTTCATATCCTCTTTGAGAGCTTCAATGATTATCATAAAGGAATTTTTGGTGTTGCTTCCTTCTGTTTCCCCTTCATTGCTCAGTTCAGGACTTGTAGTTGTAGGACTGCCACTTTCTTCCGGAGTTGTCTTGTTGTTCTTTACATTATTATATATAATTTTGTACTGGCATCTGCCCATGGCTTCAGTGGTTCGCTATTAGGTGAACCTAGTCAGTTGTGGCACACGGATTTGTGTGTCTCCTGTCACCTCTGAATAAAAGGTCTCCTCAATCTCTACCTCATCTCTGGGCAGGGGACTAGATTTCAAGTTCAATCCTTCTCTGATTGATCAGTTGGAGGAAAGTGGCTGTGCAAATTTTCTCAGCAGCAGTTGGGGGGACCCTGGCAGACCGAGTTTATCTCTGTCTGCTACAGACTGTGTGGGGACAAGCTTCGCAGACAGCCCCTGGTCCTGGAACCTGAACCCGACTGGAACACAATTTTCCCTGGCAAGGATTCCGGTACTAGGGCCTGCTGAACCCACCTCACCTTTGGGCGGAGTCTGAGACTGTCTTTCAGAGTCCTTAGTCTTTATCCCTTTGATGCTTTGAACGTGGATGGTCGTGCATAATCCCTCAGTAGCAGCTGGGAGGGACCCTGGCAGACTGAGTTTATCTCTGTCTGCTACAGAGTGTGAGGGGACAAGCTGGTAGTCACTTTTCAAAGCTGCAAGCGAAATATATTTCCATCTAAACAAAGACTGAGATAATTTGTCATTTGTGAACCTGCCTTACAAGGAAGAGCTCCTTGGGCTAATGATGACAGCAGACAATGATGGAAATCTACACAAAACCTCAGTTTTAATGGCTATATAGTATTAGATTGCAAGACATCGGTTATAACATAATGGAAATTCAGAGCTTTCTGTGCTTTTCAGGACCTTTTCACAGAGGTCATGTTATTTCCTGTAATTTCAAAGTAATGGAGTATCTAGTAAACAAAATATCAGAAGCATTTCCTTGATGTTTCAAGTATGTAGCATGGATTCTGACTCCAATGTTTGGGCCTTTCAACATGTGTTCTGTGGCTTCTTCCTCACACAGTACAATTCAGTGTTGGGGGCTATGTTAGAATATGGCCCTGCTGTGAATGAGTCACATGAAGCTTTCCACTGCTTGCATGTACAGCCTGCTCACATTCTCACACTTTTCAGTTGTTCTTAGATACCTGGAGGTATACTTTTCAGGTTGTTTCCTCCCTAAATCTCCACATGTAAATTCTTCTGTGCTAAGGAATAGCTATCACTTTACTCTCACTGACATTTTTCTTCTATAAACCACCCAAAAGAGTCACTTCTTCCTCATCTGTCATGTGATGTTCCCTATGGTTTTTCTGATAGCATTCCTTGCTTCCTAGAATGAATAATTTCAGGAACTCTGTGTGAGCTACTAAAGAGACATGGTGTTCTATTTACTCCACACAGAGCATCAAAAACAAACTAAAGTAAAACTCTACTGACTTGTAGAATAGTTAAACTGAGATTTGTTGGGCTTACTGACAGAACTTTGAGTGACTCAAACATTGAAAAGCACAAACCAGTATCTCACAGAAAATGCTTCTTTGAAGCTTGCCGCCTAGCTTGTAGGCAGCTTAAGAATGCCTATTTCTCTTGGTTGTCTGCTGCCTGTGTAGGAGATTGGCTGCCAGTAAGTTTCATGTACTTCCTGAGTCTTATAAGACTCCTTCTAACCTTCATGAGGGAATCTTTCAATTCAGAGAAATTGCTATACAACAGAACTTCATAGCAACCAGCTGACAGGAACACAATACAATGAATTATGCTTATTCTACCTGAGATTTAAAAGCAATAAAAAATGAACTCAACAAATGAGTACCAAATAGCCCCTTCCTGACTGGTGACATCAAACTCACAGCTTCTAGAACTTTCTTAGCAATCATATGGCCTCTGAAATATTTACAGTATGCTTCCTTTCTTAAGTAGATGTGAGAGGAAGCTAAGTACTTGGTTTTGGATATCCAGCTAATAGCCTACACTCACTAATGAAAAATTTCATTTTGTGTAAGAGAGTGGAAGTAAAGTAGCATATAAGTAAATTTTAGGAAAGTCCTCTTATGAAAATCACAAACTTATTCATTAATACTTCTTAGTATTTTTAATCTCTTAGCTCACTGTACCAAATAATTAAGTATTACTAATCATTAAGAATGTGTCTATCTTATTTTGAAAAAAAGATCAATACCTATTATTGTTTTGTTGAAAACAACTTAGACATACCTGAGAAAACAAATCTCAATTGAAGAATAATCTTCATTAGATTGGCCTGTAGACATGTCTGCGGAGGCATTCTCTTTATTATTTCTTGATATGGGAGGTGCAATCTCTGGGAAGTAGGATCATGGCTATATATAAAAGAAAGCTGAGCAAGTCATAAGAACAGTGAGTAGGCAGTATTTCTCCACAGTCCTGGCTTCAGTCTTGCTTTGGTTTCTCTCTATAATAGCTGAATCACTAGCAAACCAAATAATTTCTCTCTTCCTTAAGTTGCTTTAGGTCATTGTTGGATAACAAAAATCAAACTAGACATATATTCAATTGAGAAGTCCTGTACCCTCATCTTCCTGAGGCTGCTTCTCTCTCTCTCTCTCTCTCTCTCTCTCTCTCTCTCTCTCTCTCTTTCTCTCTCGCTCTCTCTCTTGCTCTCACTCTCTCTTTAAGCTTTTATAATATATCCTCATTATGGTTTTTTTCTTCCTCCTAGCTCTTCCTTACCTTTTCTCCCATTGAAGTCTATCCTCTTTATCTTTCTAATTACAAAACAGACTTCTAGGTTCCAGCACCTGATCTCCCATCCAGAAAGTTGCTTTCTGGGACCAGGTTCAATCTGTAGAGCCTGATCCCAGACTCTCCTTAGCAGACAGGACTAGGGTTTGGCTGTGAGAGGCTCCTCCAGCAACACCTAAAAGAGGGAACATTGCACAGCCTGCCCTGCCTCCAGGGCAAACTGCATTATCAGAGAGGGCCTGATGCCTTTGAAACTCACACCCTTGTCCAGATGAAAGTCAGATCCTGCAGACTACATACTCAGAGCAGACAGGAGACACACAAGCCCTCTTTCCACAACTGACTAGGAGGGGCCTAATTGTGAGCCACTGAAACCATGGGCAAATGCCACTGTAAAAATACATATAATAATATAAAGAACAACCAGACAACTCCAGAAGAAACTGGTGGTTCTACAACTACAAGACCTGAACAGAGCAATAAAGAAGAAACAGAAGGAAACAACATTAGAAACACCTTTATGAAGATTATTGAAGCCTTCAAAGAAGATATAAAAAATTCCCTTTAAGAAATAGACAAAATACAAACAAAAAATTGGAAGAGATAAACAAATCCTTGAAAGAAAACCAAGGAAAGGTAAACCAAAAAATGAAAGAAACATTCAAGGAATTAAAACTGAAATAGAAGCAATAAAAAGGCACAAAATGAGGCAAAGATGGAAATAGAAAATCTAAAGAAAAGAGCTGGAACTACAGATATTCAAGAGATGGAAGAGAAAATCTCTGGAGTGGAAGACTCGGAGGCAGAAATAGATACATCAGTCAAAGAAAAAACTAAAACTAAAAAAGCCATAACACAAAATGTTCAGGAAATCTGGGACACCATGAAAAGACCTAACATGAGAATAATAGGAATAGAAGAAGGAGAAGAATACCAGGTCAAAGGCACAGAAAATATATTCAATAAAATCATAGAAGAAAACCTTCCTAACTTAAAGAAGGAAATGCCTATAAAGATTCAAGAAGCTTACAGAACACCAAATAGATATGACCCCCCCAAAAGTCTCCTTGTCACATAATGATCAAGCCACAAAACATACAGAACAAAGACAAAATATTAAGAGCTGCAAAAGAAAAGGGTCAAGTTACTTACAAAGGGAGACCATCAGAATAACTCCTGACAATTCACTGAAAATGATAAAAGCAAGAAGGGATTAGACAGAAGTTATACAGACACTGAAGAGCAGGGCTGCAAACCTAGACTACTATACCCAGCAAAATTATCAATCACCATAGATGGAGTAACAAGATATTTCATGACAAAGTCAGACTGAAACAATACCTATCTACCAATCTAGCCCTCCAGAAAGCATTTGAGGAAAAATTCCAACCTAAGGATCCCAGATACACCCATGAATCCACAAACAATTGATGATGCCACAGAAGAAAAGCCCAGAGAAAGGAAATCAATAAAAGCTATCACCAAAAAAAGCAGGAAATATCAATCAGTGGTCACTAATATTTCTTAATATCAATGGACTCAACTCACCTATAAAAAGACACACACTAACAAGATGGAAAGAAAAACAAAAGCCATCCTTCTGCTGCGTATAAGAAACACACCTCAACCACAAAGAAAAACATAGGCTCAGAGTAAAGCATTGAAAAAGATTATCGGATCAAATGACCCTAAGAAACTAGCTGGGGTTGACATCCTAATATCTAAAAAAGTAGATTTTAAGCTAAAAGCAATTAAAAGAGACAAAGATGGTTATTACTTATTCATCGCAGGAAAAATTGGTCAAGAGGAGATTTCAATCCTGAATATTTATGCCCCTAATATAAGGGCACCTACCTATGTAAAAGAAATACTGCTAAAGCTCAAATCCCAGATCAATTCTCATACCCTAAGATTGGGAGACTTCAATACCTCACTTTCACCCTTGGATAGGTCAACTAGACAGAAACTCAACAGAGAAATAAAGAGTGTAACAGAGGTTATGATGAAAATGTATTTAATAGATATTTACAGAAACTTCAACCCAAATGCAAAGGAATATACATATGTCTCAGCACCACATAGAAGTTTCTCTAAAACTGTCCACATAGTTGGTCATAAAGCAAATATCAACAGATACAAAAAAGTGGAAATAATCCCTTGTATCATAATGGACCACCAGGGCCTAAAGTTAGAGTGCAACCACATCAAAAACAACAGAAAGCCTACCAACTCATGGAAACTAAACATCACTCAGCTGAACCACCTCTGGGTCAAGGAAGAAATTAAGAAAGAAATCAAAATCTACCTAGAATTTAATGAAAATGAATCTACAACGTACCCAAACTTGTGAAACATAATGAAAACATTCTTAAGAGGAAAATCAATATTTTCCTATATTAAAAGGAATGCCTATATTAAAAGCCTAGAGAAATCCCACACTAGAGAACTAACAGCTCAGCTGAAAGCCTTAAAATAATTAGAAGCAAATTTACCTAGAAGGAGAAGATGGCAGGAAATGATCAAACTTAGAGCTGAAATCAATACAATAGAAACAAAAAGAAAAATACAAAGAATCAATGAATTAAACAGTTGGTTCTTTGAGAAAGTCAACAAGATAGATAAGCCCTTATCCAAACTAATCAAAAAACACAGAGAGAGTGTTCAAATCAACAAAATCAGAAATGAAAAGGGGAATATAACAACAGACCTCCAGGAAATTCAGAGAATTATCAGATCATACTTTAAAAATCTATATTCCATAAAAATGGAAAATCTAGAAGAAATGGACAGCTTTTTGGACAGGTACCACCTACCAAAATTAAATGAAGACTAGATTAATTATCTAAACTGACCTATAACCCTGAAGGAAATTGAAGTTCTGACTAAAGCCTCCCAAGTAAAAAAAGCACAGGTCCAGATGGTTTCAATGCAGAATTCTACCAGACAATCAAAGAAAAATTACTACCATTACTCCTCAAACCATTTCACACAGTAGAAACTGAAAAAGATTGCCAAATTCTTTTTATGAGGCCACAAGTACTCTAATACTCAAGCCACTCAAAGACGCAACAAAGAAGGAGAATTGCAGACCAATTTCCCTCATGAATATTGATGCTAAATATCTCAACAAAATTTTGGCAAACCGTATAAAACAATATATAAAAAATATCATCCATTATGATCAAATGGACTTCATCCCAGAAATGCAGGGATGGTTCAACATACTAAAAAACTGTAAATGTCATCCATAATATAAAGAAACTAATGAAAAAAAAAACACATTACCATTTCCTTAGATGCTGAAAAAGCCTTTGACTATTTCCAACACTTCTTTATGATAAAACCTCTGGAGAGATCCAGAATATATCTCAATATAATAAAGACGATTTACAAGACACCCGACAACCAACACCAAACTTAATGGAGGAAAACTCAAAGCAATCCCACTATTGTCAGAAACTAGACAAGGATGTCCTCTCTCCCCTTATCTATTCTATATAGTTGTCAAAGTTTTAGCTAAAGCAATAAGAGAACAAAAGGAGATTAAGGGGATACAAATTGGAAAAGAAGAAGTGAAACCATCTCTATTTGCAGATGATATGATTGTATACATAAGTGATCCTCAAAATTCTACCAGAGAACTTCTACAGCTGATAAACATCTTCAGCAATGTAGCAGGATACAAGATTATCTCAAAGAAATCAGTAAGCTTCTTATACACTAAAGATAAAAGGGCTGAAAAAGAAATAAGGGAAACATCACCCTTTATAATAGCCCCAAATAACATTAAATACTTTGGAGTAACTATAACCAAAAAAGTAACAGGTCTATTTGACAAAAATTTTTAATCACTGAAGAAAGAAATTGAGGAGGATATCAGAAAATGGAAAGCTCTCCCATGATCCTGGATAGGTATGATCAACATAGTAAAAATACAATGCTACCAAAAGCAATCTACAGATTCAATGCACTGCCCATCAAATTCCCAACACAGTATTTTATGAACCTTGAAAGAACAATACTCAACTTCTTTGGAATAACAGGAAAGCCAAGATTGCCAAAACAATTTTGCTCAACATAAAAACCTCAGCAGGCATCACCATTCCTGACTTCAAGTTATACTAGGGCTACAGTAATAAAAACAGCCTGGTACTGGTATAAAAACAGACCTGTGGATCAATGGAAGTGAATTTAGGAGCCAGGCATTAACCCAAAAACCTATCAACACCTGATCTTCGACAAAGAGACCAAAGATATTCAATGGAAAAAAAAGATAGTATCTTTAACAAATGGTGTTGGCATAGCTGGTTGGTAGTGGTAGAAAAGTGCAAATAGATCCAAGCCTGGTACCCTACACAAACCTCCAATCTAAGGTTGGATAACTCAATCAAAGACCTCAACATAAACCCAGCCACTCTGAACTTGATGGAAAAGAAAGTGGGAAATACCCTCCAATGCATTGGCACCGGCAACCACTTCCTAAATATAACACCAATGGCACACAAACTAAGAAAAACAATCAATAAGTGGGACCTCCTGAAACTGAGAAGCTTCTGTAAAGCCAAGGACACTATCAATAGGATAAAAAGACAGCCTACAGAATGGGAAAAGATTTTCACCAACTCTACAAGTGATAGAGGAGTCATCTCTAAGATATATAAAGAACTCAAGAAGCTAGAGCCCAAAACCTTGAATAACCCAATCAAAAATTGGTGTTCAGAACTACAAAGGGAATTCTCAATAGAAAAATTACGAATGGATGAAAGGCACTTGAAAAAGTGTTCAGCATCTTTAGCCATCAGAGAAATGCAAATCAAAACAACTTTGAGATACCATTTTACACCTGTTAGATTGATTGGCTAAGATAAAAGACACAGATGACAGCCTATGCTGTAGAGGTTGCAGAGCAAGGGGAACACTCCTCCATTTTTGGTGGGAGTGTAAGCTTATTCAACCCCTCTGGAATGCATTATGGCAGTTTCTCAGAATACTGGAAAACAATCTCCCCAAGGATCCAGCAATACCACTTCTTGGTGTATATCTTAAAAATGCATATTCCCACTCCAAAGGCTTTAGCTCAACTACGTTCATAGCAGCATTCATAATAGCAAGAACCTGGAAACAACCTGGATGCCCCACAAATGAAGATTGGATTAACAAACTGTGGTACATCTACACAATGGAGTACTATTCAGCAGTAAGAAAAAATGATATCCAAAAATTTGCAGGCAAATGGATGGATTTGGAGAATATCCTACTGAGTGAAGTATCTCAAACCCTGAAAGATAAGCAGGGGATGTACTCACTCATTAGTGGACTCTAAACAGAAAAGCAAAAAGCAAAGCATGCCCAAGCTGCAAACTGCAACCACTGATCAGCTTGGGATCTGAAACACCTTGGACTGACACCTTTGATCCCACTCCCTCTAGAGGAACACCTGACTTAGTCCCGATGTTGGGGTGAGAAAACTGAATCTGGAAGGAGTGGATGCTGAACTGAGTAACTGGGACCTTGGAACCTCCTGCCCTTGCTGGGGAGGTGGTGGAGAGATATGGAGAAGAGAGATTGACTGGAGGGGGTTGGAGGGGGAAGGGACCTTGAGTAAGGATATACACAGATAGAAAATGTGACTTTATTTATAATAAAAAAGAAAACAGACTTCTAAAGGGTAATAATAAAACAAAACAAAATGAAATAAAAGAGCCCAAGAAAATTCATCAGAAACATATATAGATGCAGAGATCCACTTATTTGCGCATGCCGGAATCCCATAAAAACAAACAAACAAAAATGCTCAGAAACCTTGATACATACAAACTCAGTCACACACACACACACACACACACACACACACACACACACACACACACACAGGACAATCAGCCTTCTATTCTGTAGAGTTCCCTAAGCTCCTTGGGGGACAGGGAATTGACAGAGGCATCTCAAATAGAGCAGAATGTTCCAAGGTCTCTTATATTCTGCATATTTTCTGGATGTGGGGTCTGTATTTGCTGTAGAAGGAAGCTTCTTTGATGACAGCTGACAATGGCATGTATGTATGAGTATAGCAGAATTTCATTAGGAGTCATTTAATAGCTCCATTCCTTTAGTAGAACAGTACTATTTGATTTTTCTCCTAGGTCCTCGGTCTATCTAGTCTCAGGTTCTTGGTTACTTAATCAATGTTGGCCATGGCTTTTATTTAACATAGTGGCCTTTAAGCCAAATCAGATATTAGTTGATTTCTCCCACAATCTTTGTGCCATTATTGCACTTGAGTATCTTGCAGGTAGAACACCATTGTTAATCCAAAGAGTTGTATCTCGGTTGGTGTTTACATTTCTCCTCTGGTAGCATGCAGAGTATCTTTATGTACCAAAGATAATAGAACATAGGGGTGAAGGTTCTATGTAAGCATCAACTTGACTTCTTCATATTCAATCAGTAGTGCTGGTTTTGTCTTCAGCAATGGGGCCTTGCTGTCAGCTTTGAGTAAGCCACCTATGGTCTTAGCAATATCCTGTTTAGAGGTTCACATCAGAACCCTTTGGCCAAAAACTCACAATCTGAAAGTTTTGAGGCTGATTCTCAATCATTCTATATTTGTAGACCTACCAGGAATGCTGTTAGGTTGACTATTCTATAGCAAAAAATTTTCAGAAACATGCTGAGAAAGTTGCTCTTAAAGATTCCAAGGCCACATATGTGAGTTTATGTACTTTGATTTGTAGATTTTTTTAACATGTCACATTTGAAATCCTTTTATTTCTATGTCTCTTCTGAAGCCCAAGGATGTGTTCTGAGAATCATTCTCTTCCAGATTTTGTAAAAAAAAAAAAAAAAAAAAAAAAATTTTTTTAGCCTTGTGTCACTGTGAAATGGACCTCAAACTTTTTTTTTTTTTTTTTTTGAGCAGTTAGGACTCTTGGTTAGCCATGTCGACCTCAGGTTAGTGTGGACTCATGAGGCAGTGATGGAAAGGGGTGTAGTGCTAAGAACTCAGATGTGCTTTGGAGACAAGCAAGCAGGATATGAAGGGAAAAAAAACCCCACAAGTTTCTAATGTGTTTTGGACTGAGCTACTTGAAAAAAAGAAATTGGAACCTAGAATATGAAGTGCCATCTAAACCAGTTTACCCAAGAGTGTTTAAGCATTTCAAATTCTGTCTTCCGGGACATATCTTTCCTATCCATTCAGAGTTTTGGTAGATGCCTACTAATATCTGTATCATATTTGGCTTCTCTTTCCATTTTTCTTTTTGCCCAGACAGATCTTAGTAGTGTCTCAATGTCAACTCTCACTATGGCAGGGTAGGCCTAACAGGGTAGATCTACTGTTGACCATTCTGTGATAGTTGCTGTAGTCTTGGTGCTTTGGTTAAAATAATGCTGTTAATAATTTAAAATAATACACTAACACTATAAGGGGCACTCATAATATTAGAAAAGAGTTATTAAGAAATGTTTAAGATATGAGATTCAGTTATTTATGTGTTGTGGTATTAGTGAACTAAATAAAAGAGCTAACATTAAATATAAAAACAAAGATAGAAGTAATAACATGTAATGTATTTAGTGAAAATGCAGTGGGTATTCATAGTTATTCCAGTGCATGCAATGCCTTTGAGAATATTTTAGCTCTTCGAATGGGACATGCATAAACTTTAGGATGAGGAGAATATTGTATGAATGATAAGAATGTGGATTACTCTCTAACATGGATTATATATAAAACACTTTATCCCACTTATTTGTTATTGGGCAATTTATTGCTAAAGCAATATTATACCTGTGTTTTTGGTTGGGAATTTAGGACAGTGAGTTTCATGTGTTTTGTTCAAATTCTTCTTGAAGCTACAAATTTCCTATGTTGACATAAAGGAAGAAATTTTCTATTTTGATACACATTCCTCTCTTGGACTCTCTGTGATAATCCTTGTGATGCCGTAGAATTTGAATAGGAATTTGACAACTCAGCTACCTCCAGGTGAGGTCATGTTAGTACCCACCACTGGCCTAGTAGAAATGAGCATACAGCTTTAAACATCTAACATTTTTATTTGAGATAAAAATAATTGAATATCTTTATGATAAAAAATAAATATCAGAAGATTAAATGCCACTACTTTTTATTATTTTTATAAAAAATCAACACAGGGGTTAATAGTGGTAAATATTTAGAATTTGATTGCTGGAGAAGTCCAGGATAACCTCTCTTGGTCTCTCCCAGCCAGTAGGTATATCTTTGCTTGTGAATTATATACAGAAGTGGTATAAGAAACAGCATTCAGGCATCTAAATTAATGGCAATCTTACCGAAAATAAATAGGCTAATTAACATTACTATAATGAAAACACAAATCCTTACTCTGTGTTCTGGGTTATATAGTTTTTTTTAATGAAACACAGACATAGACATTTCTTTAGCTGAGAAAAGTAATAGTTGCTAACACCAAATTATCTCTTTTTCCGTCAGAGGGTATAGTAAAAGCATCATGAACTCATTTATTGATTTTAATGCCTGGTTGTTTGCTAAAATTGCAAGTCTCTTGAGCTGCTTTAGGATTTTTAGAAATTTAATACATACAGTGATATAGAGGCAGAGAATTTCCCCCGGCTAGTTTTAATTAAAAAATACAATACAGTGAAAAATAAAGTCCTAGGTTGACCAAAATGCTTTTTGTTCAGTGGTGGAAAAATTCAGATTTGTTTGCATTTGCATGCATAACAGGAACGATGAACCATACTGAATAAATCTGTTGTTGCAGAAATAGAAATTTGTTAGTGCTAGAAGTTTTATTTCTTATTGATTAAGTAATAGATATAACGAGACTTACTATTCTGACTTAAAGAATTTTAACATGAGACAATTTTAAGGATTTTTTTAATTAATTCCTTTGAAAAGGACATGCATATTCTGTGTGTTTTTGTCTTAACCATACTTTTCATAAGAAGAGGCAGATAATAAAATTAATGCAAACATTTGACAACCTATTTTTTTAATTTCCAATTATGTGCTAGCAAAACACATTGGAAAACAATGTTTCAATAATTTAAGTTTCTCAAGCTGAATGACTGGGTTCCTCCCT
The DNA here is from genome assembly GCA_004025045.1 of Sigmodon hispidus. Lineage (NCBI taxonomy): Eukaryota > Metazoa > Chordata > Mammalia > Rodentia > Cricetidae > Sigmodon > Sigmodon hispidus. The sequence goes on along the minus strand of PVIH01000350.1, from coordinate 173,091 downwards.
GAGAAAGCACAGCACATTGCATTATTTAAGATGTGGAATTAAAAATTCTCAGTGCAGCAGGGCTTCTGGGTAGCATATCTTTCATCAGGGGCTCAAATGCCAAAGGAATATTTACACATTGAGTGTTATCTATTCTTGAACTTGCCTTTAAAGATTTTACTGTTAGTGTTATTTAATCTTCTGTGGTAGGAATGTTTTTTGTGTATTGTGAATGAATAAAGAATTGTTTTGGTTTGTGTAGAGTATTATAGAAGTGGGTGGAGAATTAGAGTATAAGTAAGTAGAAAGGAGGGTGGAGTTAGTTATTATATATTAGATTTTTAAGAAAAATAGATATGTAAGAGGTATTGGCCAGCCACGGGCTGAGCCACGTGGCAAAAAATTAATAAAAATGAGTTAATTAAAAAAGTGTTAATTAATAATAAATATAAGATATAGGCTAAATAGTGTTAAAATATATAAGCGAATAATTAATTTCTTTTAAGAGACAAAAGCCAAGGGCACACAGACCAAGTTCCAAACCGCCGGCGCCACACACACAAAATACAAACCACCAAACCCCAAACAGACACCCCAAAAGAACTTTCAACAACAGATGGTGTTTAACGTGGGGCATCTATCTTTAGCCTATAGGCCCAAAGTCTCTGGCAAACCTTTCAGTGATGTAGGAAATTTGACATAGTCTATTAGTTGCTTTTTTGTGTGTCTTGAAGAATGTTTGGCAATGTTTTTTTGTAAAGTAGTAACTTGAAGAACTATTTTGGCTTGTTTTGTCCACATTTAGAGGTTACTTTTTTATGGAACCTGCATGTCCAGTTTATATAGCATATTATTAGGCAGTTAATATCAGAACAGTTTCTTGTCCAGTGGCTAACTGTTGTCACAAAGTAAATTTTATATGAAGTTTTTTTAATGCCCATCCTTTCTCTGAAATACATTGGTGTTGTCAGGAACAGACCTGTCTCACTGTCCAGAAAAGTCTAAGTTCTTAAAATATCTTAAATGCCATATTCTGCATGTCTTTGAAGTGTTTGAAAACTACCTATCTAACTGAAATATATCTTTCATACCTACAAAAACTTAACTAAAAAAAACTTTCAACAACAATCTTCTGTGTGTGTGTGTGTGTGTGTGTGTGTATGTGTGTGTGTGTTGTGTGTGATGGTGTTGTCTATGTGTGTGTGAATGTGATATGGGTTGGTAGTTGTGGTGTGTGTGTGTGTGTGTGTGTGTATATGTGTGTGTATGAATGTGTGTGCACATATGTGTGTGTACAATAATCATAGAGGCCAGAGGTATCTGATTCCCTCAGAGCTGCAGTCAGTCAGCCAATGGAAACCAAACTCAGGAACTTGTCAAGAAGAATCTTTTCAATTAACTGCTGAGGCATCTTTCCAGCCTTTTTAAATTATTCTTCACATGGAATGCTGGGTAACTTTTATATTTTGTGCTACATGGCAGAAGATGTGGCAGGAAATCCAAATCTGTTAGATGTTTCTATTTCTATTGTGATTAAAATACTTGTTGGAAGAATTGGTCATTCACTTGCCTCACTGACTTGATGGCAATTTGGCAATCTACCTTAACTAGTACTGGCCTGTGCTTTGTTTTAGTGTTTGTTTGCTTTGCTGTTGTTGTTATTTGTTTGTTTTGCTTTTTATTTATTAAAGTGCGCTGTAGTTGAAAAAGTAACTAATGTCTGGGTTTCACAGGTTACAAGGTAATTGGCAGTTTTAGGTAAGTAGAGGGTTAAAAACTTAAGCTTAGCAGTCTGCCTCTGTAAGTGGCCAACTGGAGCAGATGTCAACAGTTTCTGGGAATAGATGAAGTTTTGAAACTGTTGAGGATTGTTTCTTCACTGAAAATTTGGGGAATTGACAAACTTTGGAGGTGGGGTTGAGAGAAATGATAATGCATGAAAACCCTCAGATGATTCTCATAAAGAGGATGTTAGCATGACAGGATAGAAAAAGGTCCTAAATGGGCTTACATTTAGAGATAAGTTTAATATGTGGAATAGAGTGAGTGCTGGGGATGAGGATAAGCACTGGAAGCAGAAAACCCAGCCCTAGGAGTTTTGGGCAGTAACCAAACATAAAAAGCTGATTTCTGAAGCATAATTCAAAAATGCTCATTTATAACAGAGCAACAATACTGAATTTAACACACATAAATATTATATTGATACTTTCTCATTCTGAAAATCATTATTCACATAAATTAAATGGGATATAGTGTAGTATATGAGACTGTCTAGCTTGCACCAAGAGGTCATCCCTTAAATGAGGTTCACTTCATTCCATCCTTCAGTGTTAATTGCCTTCTAGGATCAAGGAACATTTTGACAATCAGACATATTTCTTATTTTCCAAGATCTTACAATGTGGTTGGTTGAGGGTACTTATATATAAAACTCAAGATATTATATTATGCAATAATAATCGTAACATTAATTCACAGATTCATTTACTACATGTAGTTTGGGTAATTCCTGTGTTGCAAACCTGTTGTGGGCACATGATGAATTATGATCCCAAGCTTACTTTTTGTGTAGCTCCTAAGTATTGAGGTGGTAAATTCTATTAAACATGTTTATCAGTAACTTACCATGAGTTTAGAAATCACCAAAGTTATTAAATTTAATGAGTTTAAATGATAGATGATATTTTATGCCAAGAATAGATTTTTTTAAAACATTCTGTGAGGAATAAAATGATCTCCGTGGTTTCCTTAATCTAAAATGATTACTGTCATTGTCTAAGAGTCACAGGAGAGGAGGAAAATTACCTGAGTTTCAAGTTTATCCTTGGAAATGACATTAGAATGTTTTACTTGTTTAAATAAAGTATTATGGGAATGAAATTCAAAAGGATTGGCCATCTGTTCATGTAAAGAAATGCTATGTTACTGATTTTATTAATGAAGATTACAACTTTCCAAATCCTTGTAAAAACATTTGAATGACATATACAAAATTAGTAATGGCTTTAACCAGGCAGAGAAGGTGCAGGTGTATAACTACAATGCCATTTCCTTATAGAATAGAAAGGCAGAAACTAGTATCATCCTGATGTGTATACTTATTCCTACCAAGGTGTTCTGGTAGAAAAATGATGGTTATGTTTCATCCCAGTGAGAAAGGGCAACTATAAAATACAGAAGTAAAAATTGACTTCATAACTCAGAACAAAAAAGGATTTTCTTCCTCTCTAACACCCAGGTCTCAGGATCTGAGACTTATCAAGCCAATATTCACACAAAATATTTTTCTGCTGTTACTGGAGGTACCTAAGCTTTATATCCAGGGAAGATATTTAATGTTTTTTAGTGCAGATGAAGGAAACCTCATTAAGTGATACACTATGTGGAATAATTTTTATATTTAATTGATAGATAATGATTATTTGCATTTAGTTGATATTTTCAACATTTGTAAGTATGTACTCTGGAATCATCAACTCAGGACATTTAACATATCCATTATTACACATATTGTCTCTTTGTAATAAAAACCTTTACCATCCTATGAAGTATAAAGTAACAAGGATTCTGCCATTCGTAACAGCATGGTTGAATGCAGATGCCATACTTAGTAGATTTTAAACTAGATACATAAGAACAAATACCTCATCAGCTCACTCACTTATGGAGTCCCAAAGCTCTCCTACTCAGGAGTGCAGGGAGAATAGCTATTCTCACAGATTGAGACAGGAGAGGGTGGAGGGAGGAGGAAAGGATTACACTAGATCAAAGGACCTAGTTCTAGAAGTTTCGTGTGCAGCACAGATTTACAGCTAATGAGTTTTGTTTTTCATTTAATGTTTTTGAAAATAAAATCTAAAGTCACAGTTCCTCTGAACTATATTATTTGTATGAGTATCTGATCAGAAAAAAATTAATTTCCCCTAAATGATAGAGTTAAAGAGTTATTTCCAAGGACCTTAGCACTATAGAATAATGTACTGCTTTAAATTCAAGTTAGAAACTGAATTTTAAGAAAAAATTTAAAAGAAGAAAAATGAAAGCAAACACTAGGTTCATCACTCTAAATTGCAATCCATGTATAGGATAAGAAAAGTTACTGATTAAAAAGAGAAATCAGAGTTTATTGTTTTTTAGAAACATCCTGATTGCTTAAGTTTAAAAAGGAAAGCATAGAGTTCCTCTCTGTCTGGATTCATGGGTGATACTGTATTTATTTCTGCCTTCCTAGCAGTTCATGAGTCCCATAACATCCTTGCATATTAACTAAAAGATTAAAGACATAAATTATCATAAGTAGCACAATGCTTCCATGGACAATATAAAAGAAAAAATCATATTTCCAAAGTAACACAGTTCATGCTGGCCACATTAATTAGTACTCCAGAGAAAATTACTATGTTCTTTGGCATGTATTTTCTATAATAGAAGAAAATTGAATTTTTCAGAGAGAGACTTTAATTACTCATAGTCACCACAGTAGCTTATATATTTTCATTTCTCCACTTGTCATATTTTGTGAGTGGCTAGTATGCTTTCCTGGGTCTTCTTATGTCTGTGTTGCATACTTTGTATCTTACTGTGATGTACATTTTCTGTCAATCAGTGTCAGCTCTGGAGATTTGGTTGCGTTTGTGGTTGAATATCTCAGCAAAAGTGTAAATTCTTCCATGTCTTGCTGACTCTCCTTAGGTGACGTCCATAGTCATTTGTGCCTAAATGTGGGACCTCATAAAAAACAATGCATTCCAAAAATACATATTTATGGTTTATGTTTGACATAATAGCACTTGACTTCTCAGTGTTCTAATTCTTACAGAAAACACAGGTAAAGTGTTTCCTCATCATATACTAATATTTTAGATAGCTAATTACTTTGACATTTTATAATTCTTCAAAGGTTAACATAGTTTTTACTACTATTATGAACTTCACTGTTATTTCTGTTACAAATCCAACTATAAATTGGTGTCTCAAGACTTGCACTCATTTCTACTTGTTTCACCATTACTTGCAATTTTTTTTTTTAGGAAATAAGAAAATACACCCAAAATATAAAATATTTTTATATATATCACTATAAATTTTGAATTTTATTTATACAGATAAAGACAACTTAAGATATAGAGTAATAAACAATATCACAACTTCTCTCTGCATTTTATTTCCATACATTCTAAACATGAGTCAGAAATCCTATTTTATAACCACCTTGTTCATAATAAAACTAGAATATATAAAAATAGAATTATGTCATTGTTCAAGTATTTTATCCAACAATTCACATATTTTACAGTGTTCTTCAAGCAGTCAAGAATAATGTTGAAGTAGTTTAAATTTTTTTTCCACCAATTCTCCTTGTCCTTTAATTACATCCAATGAGGCAGCAGAATTACAGTGTGGAGTGCCACTTGGAATAATTCTTTCTATACTTGACACAGTTGTATAGGTTAGCCATCTCTAATACAAATGTAATGCATAAAATGCTCCCTTTCCAAAACTTATTAAACAGGATGTGATATTACAGATAGAGAATTCTGTACCTAATTCAATGGGCATGAAAGATGCAGCCTATGTCATTGATTAGATACATTCTTTGTTTTATTTTACCTTCTGTTTTTAAGCATTGGAATTTTTTTAAATAAATACCAGTTTAAATCCTCACAACATCTTTGTTTTAAAGGATATGATGATAGCTTTGTTTATAAGTAATAAAATGGAAATTCTAAGAGGTCTAGTACATAATACAAGTCAGGTAAGTAGATTTTAAACATATTTCTGCAGAAACCTGATTGCTTATGCTGTATTAACATAACTATTTCCAATAAATATCATGTAGGTTTTTAATGAACTGCCTAGTTATTCTCAGTAAATAAGTTTTTTATTTTTAATGTAGTTGTTGATGGATGTTTAAATAGAGAGAAAATGAGCATTACATTCATTAAGCAGCTCACCATGTTTATAACATGATGCAGTGTGTTCTACATTTATCACTTTGTTTTTGAGCTTCTAAAAAGCACACTTGCAGATAAGTTTATCTGTCTATCATTAGTTTAGTTGAATAACTCTTGCTGAGCATCTTTTATGCCATGGAACCTGCTGGTAAAGTTAGAGAGGGGAAGGGGATCTTACTTTATTCTCTGGCTTTCAGGATGATCTCATTCTAGACTGGAAGGTGAAACTCAAAAGTGCCTCTGTAACTTGTTTACTTGTTTGATAAAACAAGGTCTGTGTACTATAGCTGTATCTAGACAAGAAGGCACCTGATATGCTTCTGGGTACAGGAAGGTAAGCATCTTCAAAAAAAGCCTTTACTTGGTAGAGTGCTGGGCAGTCAATGGATCAGGCTGAGTATGCAAAAAGTGGTATGGTTCATATAAAAGAGAATCAAGGGTCCACAAGTTCAAATATTACCTAAGACATAATTATTTGTAATTCCTTTTTATAGGAAAGTTTTCAAAAGCATTGTAAAGATCCATTCATTAATATTCTCAAAAAACAACTTTGCTGACTTATTAGGGCCATTGAATTTTTTTTTTTAAAATAGACACATAACCAAATTTATGTTATTGTCGGTAAAAATGGGTTCTATACATTTCATACTATGGACAAATAAACTCAAAGGTCAGGGGAAAGTGGGGACAGAGGGAAAACAGCCCACTTACCAAGTCAAAGAGCTTGGTATACAACATGGTGGTGGCCCCCGTTCTGCACCAAACAACACTGGCTGTGGTTGTGGTTTCTGCCCCAGTATTTATTGCCCCTCTCCACCAAAGGTCAAGGTTGTTTCATATAAGAAAGTAGAATTATGGGTAGAGAGCAAGCACCGGGACCACTAGTGGGTCTTATTCACAAGCAAAGTGAGGTTACAGGGGAGGATTAAGTCAGAGTCCAGGGACTTGGTAATTGTAGCAACACCGATTTTTTTAAATTCTTTCAATCCCCAGTGATCAATACAACTGCATCTGACTCCCGCTTTTTCTTTTTTTTTTTTTTTCTTTTTTTTTTCTTTTTTTTTTTTTTCTTTTTTTTTCTTTTTTTTCTTTATTTTGTATTTATCAAAAAAAAAAACAGTAAAAATTGAATTTATTTTACTGCCAGTGCATTATTTCATTTTAAAGATATAGATACAAAAATGAGAACAAAGAACATTTATGTATAAAAAACAAAGTGGAATAATAATTGGAGATTATTTCACTGGTTTGGACCAAGCTGAACATCCCGCACTGCTAATTTGCATGTAGTAATGTATACCGCATAGCATCATTGTGTAAGAAAGACACATTTGGCTTGCTGTCCATTCTATTCTGAACCATTTTTAGCATTGTAAAAATGTGCACACTGAAATTCTAAAGTTATAGTTGTTTCCATAAGTATGTGGGTGTCTGAAGCCAAATGATTGAGTAATTTGTTAAACATATTTTCAGCAAAGTAATCTTCAGTCATGTTTAGTTCTTGTAAATCATAAAATAGTAAGGCTACAAAATGAACTCTAGCATAGTAAGTAACAAGGATGAATTGGTATCATAAATACATGCAGGTTGGAAAAATGGCTCCGTTGTTAAAGGCTAGGTTTGCAACTAAAAATAAATACATGCATTATTTTGAGGATAGAGTCTTGGTCTGGAGAGATGGTCTAGCAGTTAAGAGCACTTGCTAATTTTTTGAAAGACTGGAGTTTAGTTCTAAAGACCAATGTTAGGCAACTCACAACTGTCTATAATTCCAAGTTCAGGGACAACAAACCCATTTGGTCTCTGTGCACAAATGCAAATCTCTCACACAATAATTTCAAAAATAAAATAAAATTTTAAGAAATATGTATTGTTCTAAAGAGACACTATGGCCAAGGCAACTCTTATTTAAAAAAAAAAAAAACATTTAATTGAGGGTTTGATTATAGCTTCAGGGGTTATCAGTCACCATCATCATCATGTTAGGGGGCATGATTGTATGTAGCCAAACATGTGGAAAATTAACAGAGAGGGAAGGAGAGGAAGAGAGAGGAGAGAGAGAGGGGGGGGGGGCTGTGAAAACTTCAAAGTCCAACACCAGTTTCACACCTTCTCAGTACCTCCTACTCCTTTTCAGCAATTCCATTTCCCCAATGGCTAAGGTTTCAAATATATACACCTATGGGGCCTTTCTTGTTCAAACCACCATAAGAAGATAACAAAACAGTGGTTTTTTAAAATGACTTTTAGGCTTATTATTTAAGGAAAGAAGGCTAAGACACCATAAAGAATGATGTATAAAACAAAGATGTTTTATATTTTTTACTCTGATTTTCATTAAGTGATATTCTTACCGTCTTTGGTAGGCGGTGTCTTGGATAAAATACTGAACTGCAGGGTACAGATGTTGAGGTAGAAAGTCCTTTGGAAGGCTGAAAACTGCTCTCTGTATGTCAGGAGTAAGGCCTGGGTGAACCAGGTCACTGAGTTTCTCATCAAAACCTGCAGAGATGTAGAATGTATCATGACAACAATGTTTCTTCACCACTAAGAGGGATTTTTAAAGTGTTTCTGAATTGGGATAATGTCTGAAAATCATTGGTAAGACTATGAAGGACATCCATGTGACATCCTGCTACTGTTCCCTGGCTGACATTTTTGTGGAGAGGGAAGAACAGTGGAAGAGAAGCTGAGGGAGCTGAGAGGCAGGAAGAGGTGACATTGCAGGCTTCTGGGACAGCAGCAGAGAAGAGCAAGCTATAGGGTGAAGGTGAGCAGCAGACAGGCCTGAGGGTTAGGAGCCACTATCCCTCTGGGTGTTTCTTTTACTTCTTAGAGGATAACTAATACTGCAAGTGCTGTGGGATGAATTAACAATAAAGGCCATTTGCTGGCAGCCTCCCCTGAATGATCATCCTCAGTGAAACCAGAGAAGGGCCTATGGCAGGTAGTGTGCAGAGCAGTAATGGGTCAGAATTACTTTTCCAATAACAAACAGGGCACCTACCTGTCTGGTGTTCTGAGGAATGGATCCATGGCTGAAAATTCTGAAAAAAGTCTTGTACTTGTGCTTGAAAGTGTGTGTTGAATTGACAAGATTTCCCATTCTGTCACCAGAAAATTTTCAATAGTAAAGAGAATATTAATTTGAGCTAGAGAGATATTACAAATGTCCCATTTCTGAGAAAGCAAAGATGGAGTGAGAAACATTGACGCCAGCAATAGCAGTACCATGGACAGATCTCTAGGGGCGTTTCCGTATTGCACTGCTCTGTATGTATGGAGTAAATGACTGCAGAGTATAGTTCAGCTGGTCCAGTTGCTAGCTTAATGTACACAAAGCCTGAACGTCATTCCTAGCACTGCATAAAATCAGGTTTGTTGGTACACACCTATGATTCTAGCACTCTGGAGGTGGGGATAAAAGGGTCACCATTGTCTACACCGTGAATTTTAAACTTTGGAAATATCAGTAAGAGAAGCAGCTAATTTAAGACTACATTTGCTTCTATGTTCATATCCAAGCTCTTTATCTGATATTTCTTTACGTGGCCCACAACCAATCAGTGACCAATTTTGACCTTGTAGAATTTACCCGCTCCTGTCCACTTCCTTTGTAACTATGTAATTTCAGATCATGTCTCATGGTATTATTGTTAAATAGTCTCACTATTTTTTTTATCATTTTAAATCTTGTTCTCTGACAATTAGTCCCTAAACCATAGTTACAGAGATATTTTGCACATTCAGTTTTGTCACATTACTTGCAACTTAAGATTTTCCTATTTTTAACAGCTAATTGTTCTCAAGAGAAGCTGAAAACACTCTAATATTAAAGAAACTTACTGCGATACAGTTCAAACCCATTCTCCATCCTTCTGTTGCCCTTCACCATTCCAAGCTCAAATCTAATGAACATTTTATTTCTAGAGAATTTTGAATTATTTCGTTGTGGTACCAAGAATAAAGTTCTGTCTTACACATGTCAGACAATTACTCTATTACTGACCTATGCCCTGTACCCATAGCCAAATTCTTTAAGTATTATCCAACCTTTAAAAATTACCTGAAGAGTCTGGACCTTCTTCTACCACATATTACATATTTCCCACACTCACAGTCAAGTGATATGGTTTTCCACCCAGAATCTCAGCTGATGTTTACAATGAAGAATGATTTTATTTTTACATTTCATACTGTCTCATAATGACATTTGTCAATTTGAGGTGTATTTTTTTTAGCTTGTCTGCATTTTTCTTTGTTTTTAAGAACCCAGTAGGACAAGCAGTATCTGTCATATCCATATGACAGCTTCTATGCTACAGTCTGGAATGCATAAAATCTGTTTATTTAGCCATGAAACCACCCTTATGTATTAGTCAGTATTATCACTTTGACAAAATTCTTGCAGGAAGCTGAGGTGTGAGAGGACACAGCCCATCATGGAGGGAAGCATTTTGTAGGAAGGAATGTGCTGCTAATATTCACCTTGACCTTTACAGAGCAAGAAACTGGCAGTAGACTGGAAGTAGGGCTGGACTATATGATCTCAGGATCATCCCTCAGTGACAAATCCCTCCACTAAAGTTCACTCTCCTCAGATTCTACAGTTCTCTGAAACAGTGTCATTGGCTGGGGACCAGGTATTCAAACATATTCCACAGTCAAACTGCAACACCCTGTTTAATGCTATGCCTGCCTTTTCATCCTTATTAATAGCGTTACAAAACTCTCAAAACCAAGTCAGAAACAATGGTCTTTCTTTTGCTCTTATGTTAATTTCATTAAGTCATTTTATTAATGCCAACACTCAAGAACATTAGCTCTATCCAGTTCAGTCTTCAGTTCAGATCCATGCCATAATTCACCAGGACCTCTCAGGGGTCATCTGATAATTCATTTTGTTCCTATTCTTGTTTCTTAAAATGACATACTATAAATCAAATGCTTGTTGTTAAATTCGAAACATCCCTATCAACATTGGTACATAAGAACAAGGTTGGGAGGGGTTTTAAATCTTAATTTTTTTGTGCATCTTATTTTTCACAAGACTCTCTGCTGCAGGCCAAGGCAGCATTCAAGAAAAATTTCTATAAAGGACCAGTGTCTTAGTCAATGTTCCATTGCTGTGAAGAGATGTCATGACCACAGAAACACTTTTAAGAGAAAGTATTTCATTGGGATTTGCTTACAGTTTCAGAGGCTTAGTCCACTGCCCTCATGGTGGGTAACATGGAAGCACAGAGGAGGACATGGTGCTGGAGAAGTAGATGACAGTTCTATATCCAGATCCATAGGTGGCACAAAGAGAGATACATCACTGGGCTTGGCTTGGGCTTCTGAGACCTCAAAGCCAACTTTCAGTGACAGTTCTTCCAACAAGGATACATTCCATTCCCTCCAAACAGTGTCATTCTCTGGTGTTCAAGCACTGAAATCTATGAGCCTATGGGGGGGCATTCTTATTCAAAATAGCCCATTATGCTCTGTGACCTCCAGAGGCTAATAGCCATATTATAATGCAAAAACCCATTCATTCCAACTTCATATGTCCTCATAACAGTCACAATATTGTTGAAAAGTCCAAAGTTCAAAGTGTCTTCTGAGATTTATGACACTCTCTTAATTGTAATCCCCTGTAAAATCAAAAGCAAAAAGCAGAAAACATACTTCCAACATATAGTGACACATGATATACAGCACCACTCCAAAAAGAAAGAAAAGGTGCATAGCAAAAAAAATACTGGATGAAAGTAAGAATAAATATTAATTTGACCCCGGATTTTCTGGTGGCTTTTTGTTTTTAGGCTTAATATTGGTACTTCACAGACTGTAGAGTGCTGCGTGCCCATCTTGCAGCCGTGCCTTAAAGATGGCACTGGCTTCCACCCTCCACCTTCCTGAGGGTGAGTGCGCTCAGTGATAAACAACTTCGTATTTGGCTAAGGCTAAGAATCTGGCTTGCTTCCACATACCTGGGCATATCGGTGTTGCCCACATGGTGCACTAGGGTTGGCTGCCCAGAGGCTATCTAGGCCATGAGCAGGTTTCCCCAGGGTAGTCAGTCAGTCAGTCAGTCAGTCATCAGAAGAAGTCAGAAATCAAGGTTCCTGAATAAACTGCAAAAAGAAGAGCCTGGTGTTGCATCTTCCTTGCTGGTCGAGGTGGTCATGACAAGTGGTGGCCCGTGTACAGGGACTCTACTCTCAATGAAGGCTCAGAACTTTCTGCGGTCAGGGAAGTGCACTGGTAAGTTTCCAGATAAGGTGGGAATCCAAGGTAAATAGCGGGAGGAAAAGTTCCCGGGTAAGGTGGGAATCTGCGTCCAAAGTGGGAAAAAATTTTGCTCTTCTCTGTAGATAAAGAGAGAGTAAGACAAAAGGCTCACCAGCAGGTGAATTGAAAGCATAAGCAAGAGGTTACATAAGAAGTTACTAGACTAGTTATGGGTGCTTCTCTGTCACACCCATTTTTTTTGACTCTTAAGGAGCTGCTTCATTAAGGTTTTTCTGGTAGCAGCATTTTCTGAGTCCCCTCTCTTTGCTGGCAGTGGCAGAGTGGCGCAGGCTGCTCTGCCATATTGAAAAGCCTCCAAGAGGGGCAGAATCAGTAGTTAAAGTGATACTGACCTTTTAAAAGCTCTTTGGGTTGAAAAATGATTAAGTTTTCTCAATAAAACAGATTTAGACTCTCAAAACCTCTAAACGGGGTACAATGTATGTAAGATAAAGGCCACGTAAAGATGGCAGATAAACAAAGAGTCTGGATTATGTTTGTTGTGTGCACTTTTAATTTTTTAACTTTTAATGAGCTAACTGCAGAGAGACAATTGATTGCTAAGGCTGCTAAGTTAAACAAATACATTTACTTTAAAGATATCCTGACTTGGAAATCTGTTTATAAGAAGATGTTACTTGGGAAAAGAATTTCTGCTTTTGTCTCCACAGAAGATCAAAACCTGTGGATTGGTTCTAGGCAAATGTGATTTCATTTGCCAAGGCCACCTGATATAGAAACTCCTGAGTCTACAGACTCAGAGGAAGAGCTGCTGTCACTCATAGAACAGATGAAAAGGACAAGGATAAGAAAAAAGAAATAAAAAGGAAGGAAAAGGAGGATCCAGATAGAGGAGAAAGCTGCACGTCCCCAGCACGTCAAGCTGTGCCTTTGGCTCCCCCTCCCTATGTGGAAGGTGGGAGTGGTGGTTTAGGGAACTCTTTTAGTCTGGGGACATGGAAGGCAGTCAGAACTAGGCTGGTGCCCTTGCCTCTTAAACCTGCATGGGCTGAGTCTCTTCAAAAGGGAGTCTCCCCTCTCATTGAATCTGCCTTCTCACAGGCTACCTGTGGGGGTTAGAACAGATGAGTTTTAAGTGAGAGCAGGTGAGCCTAAGTTGTTTATATTCCAGCCACCTGGGGAACTTCTACCTGTTTGCTCTGTCCTGGGTATATGTTTGAGCCTGAGGCATTCAGTAAGTAGCATTCAGCATTCTCCCTGAACAAATGACCCGTGCTGCAAATTTGTCTAAGCAATTGTCCAGTTATCTTTTAGGTAATTGGATGGGAGAATTTGACAATCTGATGGAGCAGCTGAGGGTGGCTATCGTCATGGTGAACTCGACCTGGGTGGATGCTGGACTGGCAGAGGGATTGTCCTCATGGATCTCTGATGCCATGAACCATCTTAAGGAGTGAGTGGGTCTAGGAGCCTTGATGAGCCTCCTGGTGTTGGTCTCCTTGGTGTGCCTGTGGTGCATTTGCTGGATTAAGGCTTCCCAGTGTCGCAATGCAGCCACGAATATTCAAACCTTTACAGCTGTTAAAGTAGGACAGTCCCCTCATGCTTGGTTGGACACCTTAAAGGATTAATTTTCCTAGGCACAGGATGCGAGGCTTGAGCACTGCACTTGGGACCCACTGAGACTTGGGCCCCAAGAAGAGCATGCCTGATTGCATGTGAGTTGATGCCTTGTGTCCCACCTCTGTGAAAAAGGGTATCGGATGGGTCTGGCACTCATCGGGTGGATGACACCTGAGTGAGGGTCAGTACAATGTCCCTGGTCCACTCTACAGAGATCAGGCCTCTATTCTTCCCTGTTACTATAATATAAATAAGGGGAACTGTAGAGAGCTGCGTGCCCATCTTGCAGCTGTGCCTTAAAGATTGCACTGGCTTCCACCCTCTGCCTTCCTGATGGTGAGTTCTCTCAGTGATAAACAACTCCATATTTGGCTAAGGCTAAGAATCTGGCTTGCTTCCGCATACCTGGGCCTATAGGTGGTGCCCACGTGGCACACTAGGGTTGGCTGCCCAGAGGCTACCTAGGCCAAGAGCGGGTTTCCCCAGGGTAGTCAGTCATCAGAAGAAGTCAGAAATCAAGGTTCCTGAATAAACTACAAAAAGAAGAGCCTGGTGTTGCATCTTCCTTGCTGGTCGAGGTGGTCGTGACAACAGACTATTCTCAAACTCAGAGATCCACCAGCCTCTGCCTCCCTAGTGCAAGAATTAAAGGCATATGCTACCTTGACTGATTATATTTTTCTTTAATTCCTTTAGAAATTTGGATATCTAGCTGGTTGAGGTATTGCTCTCCGGTCACCACTTCCTTTATTTCTGTTTAGCATTATTTCTTTGATCACTGGACTTCACTCCACTATACTTCCTTGTGCTCCTTTATCCTCAAACTACATTTTATATTTTTCCTTGCTCAGTTTGCTCCTTTCCATTATAGATTTGCTTAGGAGTAGTCACTAATAATCAAGTAATACAGCCAATTCTAGACTGTTTTGAAATTGCCTCTCCTAATGCTATTAATCAAAAAGTTTTGCAAATTAGCTTCAGGCAGAATTATTTTAGACAAGGTCAAAAAGCAGTGATTATTTATTTATTTATTTATTGCCAAATATGACAAGAATGGCCTTTAGGCAATATAATAATATTCTTACTCTCTGAAACTTTTTGAGCTGCATCCTTCACAATTTAAATCACCCTCAGCACCGCTGTCTTTCACAATCCTGCTAGCATGGCCAGCCCATTAAGGCCTACTTATAGTGTCCAGTCACTTCCTAATCTGAAGTCCCATAGTCCACTTTCCATCAACAAGCAACATGGTCAAGCCTATCACACCAATACCCCCCTCTCAGGTACAAAGAGTAAATATTTTTGGTTTTGTGACCACAAAGTCTTTGTTATAACTACTGTATCACAAAAGCAGTGGTAGGTAATACAGACAAAAGAACATGGCCACAGTTCATAAAACCTTACGAACATTTGAAATTCAATTTCATGAAATTGTATTTTGCTAAGATCTATTCTTCTTCTCCCTATACCCACAGCTATCCAGAATATAAAAGACATTCTGAGCTCAAAGATTACAGAAAATCACCTGATGAGCCAGATGTGACCCAAGGGCTAATGTCTTCTGACCTATAGGTAAAGTCATTCTAAGATTCCCATCATGACGTGAAGTTTCAGGATTATTATTTTTCTTTGTACTCAGGAAGTTTTGCTAAATGAAGCTGAAGTAGAAGCCTGAGTGTTTTCTGCCAAGGCATCTGTAGTCTCTTTCTCCATGCTGAGAAAGTGCAGATCTTAGCCTCTTCATGTTATGTTCTCCTCCTCCCTCTGATGTACTGCAGCTGCTTTTTTCCTTCTCTGTATCTGTTCCACATTCATTGATTATTTTTATGTATTTTTAACCTTCCATCACTAGCATAAATAACTACTGAACTTCCTTGTCTTAAAGGACTGTCATGAAAATGACAGCAGAATGAAAAGGTCCCTTTTCCAGGCAATCATCTTATGACTAGCTCAAATCCAGGATGTAGAGTGAGGGTTCTTAGTGTTCAGTGAAAACTCAACAGCATCTCCTAGAGTTGGCCAATGTCATGTGCCTGAAACTGCTGGGGAGAGGTTAAAGTAACTACTTGTCTGGGACTTTCCACAAAAAGTGTGTAAGAGCACTTTTATTTATGTATTATATGACATTGCAGGATAGTCAAAAAATCAACCAACCAAAATGTAGACTATCGTAGTAAAGTTGAACCAGTGTAAGAGGGCAGATTTACACTAGGCTATTCATCTCTTGAAGAGAGGATCTTATGACATTATGCAATGAGTCCATTTAATATGATGATAATAGGAAAATCCAAGGACAAATGACTAATTCATTTAGAATAATTTTCAGACATATCTAAAGTGACTTTTACTTAAAACAACTAATCATAGTTTTGGGTAGATGATGATAAGAATAAAATTGACTCTCAAAATAATCTAAGGCAATGGGTCATATGGTAAAGTAATACCATAAGGAAACATGACAAAAATATGTGATTTTATTTTAGCTACAGAAAATTGATGAAAACACAACAGATAACCACAATTCTTAATAGTGTGCAGTGCCTAAGTTTGTTATTATTAATCTAGTTATTAATAAATTATAATTTAATATACATATCCTAAATCATTTTGATTATATTAGTATTATAGAGCTTGAGACAACTGGGCAAGTTATCAAATTTATTATATTTTATGAAACACTAATTCTAGTTGTTACTAAATGAAAACTCAAAGCCAGATATTGGGGAAAAGGCTGGAATATCAAAGAGAAAAAACAGACCACAGTTGATTCTCACCTAGCTATCTTCCAAACTCCTCAGCCTAGCTTGTCACTTCTATGAAATACCATATGTTTTGCCTGTACCTCCTTAAATATCTTCTTTGCCCAGTTGTTTTACTTCTTGGTTCACCTCTGCATCATAACTCTAGAGTTAAGATTAAAGGTGTGACTGCTACTATTTGGTAGTTAGGCCTTGAATTTATAGAAACACAGAAAGATCTCTATCTCTGGAGTTATGAAATTAAAGGTATAGGTCGCCACTTGGTCTTTCCCCTGCTGGGATTAAAAGTGAGAGTTACTACTCTCTGACCATCCAGGCTTGACTGTGGGTGGATCTGTTCTCTAATATTTCAGACTTGTTTTATTAAATTTAAAATATATCACCACAATTTTATAATAATGTAAGAGGGGTAATTTGAATAAGAATAAAATATCTAAGTAAGATATATAAAATTAGTTTGTCTGGTATCTAAAATAAAATAGACTACATTAAGCATTTATAATCATTTAAACAACATGGAAAGCTCATTAAAAACTTAAATTTTATTAAATTACATAAAATAAAACTTTATAAATGGCCTTTACTTACATTTCATAATTTATGTAAAACCTCACAACCAATTTTTAACATATCAAACATGATAAAGAACAAAGAAACTATAAATGTTTTGGTCTAGAGTTAAAATTTTATAAAGGCAAAATAGAAGTATCATTTCTCTCATAATAAATGGAGCTTTTAAAAATTTATAGAGGAGAGAAGGGTCCTGAGATTTTTCTATGTGACTTTTCAGTGGAGATGTTTCTTAACATATAATTTTGGGTATGATAAGTGTAATTATAATGTGACGTTTTGAACCCTATCAGATAATCACGCAAAAACTTGTTTGCAAAATTGTGCAGGTATTTAGATATACCTGTTATATGAGTAAACAGATGATTATGGTTAAATCAATTTCCATCTGATGAAACTGTTTATAGATACATAAAATATATGAGAAGACTTTTTCTTAATCACTTGTATATGCATGATCACCAATTTTTCTCATTATTTTTCCTCAAAATTGGATATTTTTCAAAAGTGAATGAATTTTCTACCCAAGGATGAGGCTAAGGTCACTGGGACTCTGTGTATGTTGATATAAAGCTAATATTCATCATTTTCAGAACTAATATAGAATGTGTGTCCTTTTCTCAGAAGCTCATGGGCTCCAGCTGTCTTCTCCTGTCTCTTCTCTTTATCAAGTGTCTTACTTGGTGAAGTCTCACTTAGGATGCTGGGCACCATCAGTATGGAATGGATGTCCACACCCCAGTCTTTGAACAGAGTTTTGGCATTCAGAAATTTAACATGTGGAATGCTGATGTAAATACATCAATCTCTAATAAAAGTTGAGAAAAGAAAGTAACATTTGTCAGTGTCTGCAACATACCATCCTATTTAATTCTAAAGTAGAGAGCTGGTTGAAGGCAGAACCGATTAGCTATTTTTTTCTGGGGCAAAGACGAATCCCATAAAATACAATCCATATCTTCATATAATATTATAGTTAATATCAAATTTATAGACTTGACTTTCTCTTAGTTAAATATGTATATACTTCAAATAAATATTTGTTGAATTATCAAATAAATATTATACTTTTTCAGATTTTAACAAAAATTGTACACAAATTATTACAATAGCTACAAATAACTATAAATAGTAGTTTATAGACCCATTGAGATTATAAAGGAAATTGTAGCTCATAGAGGACACAACTCAGTATTTTATGGGCAGCAGATAAATGAATCAAAGCATATACTTCTGAAAAATGTCAGGAAAAAAAACAGTGGTAACTTGTTCTCCCTGATATTAAACAAACAAAAAATATTAAATACAGCTTGACATGAGATCAGCATTAAGTTCAGGATGCAGTGAAAGAAATGATCCCCTGAACACCTGAGTTCTCAGTTATAATCATGGATTTCTAATTTGATCATATACTCTTACTTCACTTTCACAAGAGAAAATAGATGGCTGCATGAACAGAAAGGTATTGTTTCCCAACAGATGCCTTCAAGGCTATGGCCATAAAGTATTTACTATTTTGTGATGATCAACCCCTTTTTGAAGTCATCTCACACCCGGCTAGATTTTCAAATAGATGTGGCAATAGAGAAGGCTGGAGAAAAGATAATAAGAATTTAACATTTATTTCTGCCTTCAGATACATGGGCTCTTTTGATTAAGAGCGAAATAAACCTCAAAAAACCTAGTAAAAGAATAATTTACAATAAAATAAAATTATTTCTGAGAGGCACAAATGAGCAAACTCAGAGAAGGATAAAGAATCTTATCATTCAGTTAGATTTTCTTTCAGACATTAATTTCTGCTTAGGAAAATATATCTGCCACACAGAATTTCATGCAACTAATTTACATAAAAATAAAAATTTCAGTCATATAACTGGAGAAACAGAAATATGCACACAATAAATGCCATTCTCTTAATTTTTCAGTGTTATTTATTTTAATGGATAATATAAATATCTAAAAATATATAAAATACTATGTAAATGATAAAATTGTTTCTATAAATTGTACTGGGATGTAAAATTTAAATTTATCTTAGCATACAAAAATATTATTTGAGAAATCAAAGTAAAGTCTTTGCTGAACAAATTTTAGAATTATCTTATAGTTATACTAGATCTGCTGGGAGTAGATGATGAACTAAGCCGCATTGGGACCTTGGGACCTCTTGACCTTGCTGGGGAGGAGATAAGAAGATGGGGAGAAGAGAAAGTGACTATGATGGGTGGGAGGGGGAAGGGAGTTTGAACAAGGGGATACATGGATAAAAAGTATGACTTTATTCATAATAAAAATAGCCTATATTTGTAAGGTATATTAGAATTTGTAAAGCATTTTATCATATTTTGTTATGATTGTCTTTGTAATATCTTCTTTAAAATTATGTCTGTAACACAGACCATGAGCGTCAATATGGTCCCTGGCCATTTCAGGACCATGGACCAGACCACGGTCTTTGGCAGAGGCATGGACCAAAAGTATCAACATGGCCAGGTGTTTGACCATGCTCCAGTGAATATATAGATGACACAAATTCAATTTTTTCTTCCTTTTCTCGGGTAAGTTGAAGACACAGGGGTCAGGGGCAGAGCTGGGAAGACTAGGAAGTAAGTTTAATCATTGTGCATGATGTGAATTCTCAAACAATCAATGCAAATATTGTATTGGAGAAATACATCTGTACACTATTAGTTATGTGGACAGCATAGGTAAAAGGGATAGAAAGAAGTTAAAGAGAGATGTTTACATGATGTCTCAGAAGCTACCTTGTGTGATTTCAAAGAGTGAATGGTTCATGCCACAAAAACAATTACATCAGTAAAACCAAGTAAGATTCAGCAGACTCAAACATATTTGTCATTATGTGTCAACTGGAGGAAAAGTGAAGAGTACATAGGAATAGGTGATTAGAAGATTTACAAAGCCAATGTTACTGAAACATCAGAACCACTTGAAAGAACATTTGGTGTTCTTAAGGCCAAGTTCATGATTTGACATTTTTATTCAACTTCAGTATGTCTCAAAACATAAGCATCATGCTCTGAAAAGCCTGAGTGACTCTGTTGTGAAAAAGGGATGGTGCGGACTGTGAGTGTGGGCCCTGCTGGAGATTGGTGGACTTTTGTGCATTTATGTAGCTGGCTGAATGGATGTCGCAGATGATCCTGCAGTATAATCACATAGCACGCTGCATCCATAGAATATCAATATTTGAGGTTTCATGCTGTCTTGTGATTCTTCATCATTATACTTTATTGTTCTAAGTACCTGGTCAAGTGAATAAATGATAACAACAGTAAACAAAGCATGAACTATAAATTGGGGCTGGATAAATGGTTAAAGATATGTGATAACTCTTACAGGGGACCTGAGTTTGGGTTTCAGCACACATATGGCAGCTCACAACACTCTGTGACTCCAATTCTAGAGGAGCCTATGCCCTTTTCTGAGTACAGAATGCACATAATACAATTACATACATAAAGACAAAGCACTTATACATAAAACAAAAATGTATATTTTATTTTATCTTATATCTTATTTTGATATATAGTTATATATATATTGTATCTTGACCATTATTCCCCTCTCCTCTCCTCCTAGTCCCTCTTTCCACCTACCTTCTATCCCCCAATTTACTCCTTCTTCATTTCTCCCGTGGATGTCAGCAAAACATGGCATAACAAGTTACAGTACGACTAAGCTTTCCCCTTGTTTTAAGGCTGGACAAGGCAACCCAATATGAGAACTAGAGTTCCAAAAGTCAGCAAAAAACTCAGAGACAGCTTCTGCTTCCATTGTTAGGAGTCCCAAAAGAAGACAAAGCTTTACAACTGTCACATATATGCAGAGGGCCTAGTTCCGTTCCATGCAGGCTTCCTAGTTGTAGGTTCAGTGTCTGTGAGCTCCTATGAGTCCTGGGTCTTCCTGGATATAATTAAAAAGAAATCATACTGAGAGACATAACTCAGACTAAGAAAGATGAACATGGCATGTACTCACTCAAAAGTGGATACAGGTAAAAAGAAGGGCTTAGGGGGATACTAGGAACTCCCTGGGAAAGTGACATAGAAGAGATTTTGTGGGTGGATTGTGGGCAGGTAGGTATGGAAACTTCAGGGATCAGGTGAGGGAGAAATGAAAGAGGAGAGTATTGAAAGAGATGACTGAAAAAGTGGCTCTTCTGGTCAGGTTAAAACTGGTAAAAAAAAAAAAAAATAAAAAAATCCGCCACAAATCAACAAGGATGACAGTAGCCAACACTCCCAGCAATAGGAGATACATGGACTGATCTGGTCATCTACCATGAGGACGCAAGACTTCCAGTGGAGGAACTGAGACATCACACCAACCATATAGCCTTTGGCCAACAATCTGTCCTGACTTTGGGATATGCTGGGAAATGGTGACACAGGGACTGTGGTAGTGGCTAACCAATGACTGATCTGGCCTCAGACCCATGCCAAGAAAGCGCCCACCCCTGACACTGTCTCAAGTACTAGGACATGAACTCATCCTCTGAAACAGTGTGTAAGCCTGCCATAAACCTTTTCTTTTATATGCTGCCTTGGTCTTTGTGTCTTACCACAACAATAAAAATGTAAACAAGTCATAGTAAAAACACATTATGTGCCTTTCTTAATATAAAATAAAAATGTTTAAGAAAAATAAAGGAGCAGGAAGAAACATGGGACTCTTGCATATAGTGAGCCAGCATGAATGTCTGGAGGGCTGAAGAGAACAGTGAACAGTAGCTCAGTGTTGCCAGTGCCATGAGGGTAATTTGTGGAGGGAACTGATTTATTTTTTATTTAAAAAAGATTGCCTTTCTTTCTGATTATAAATTTTATTGAGGGAGAATATTTAATGGCTATATGGGCTTAAAAATTGCCTTTCTTTCTGACTATGAATTTAATTGAGGGAGAACATTTAATGACTATGTGGGCTTAAACTTTTATAATATTTTTGATAAATAATTTTAAAAAATATAGAGACCCTTATAATGTATAGCCTTTGGTGTATAAACTTTGCCTAAATTTTATTGGAAAGATAAACAAGAAAAAGATAATGTGTTAGAGTGATGGCTTACTGATTAAGAGCAGTATTTTCTCTTGCACAGGACTCTGGTTTGGTATCCAGAACACACATAATAGCTCACTGTCTGTAATTCCAGTTCATGGAGATCTGACCATCTGTTTTGACTTCCAGAAGCAGCAAGCACACATATTGTGCATATACATAGAAGCAGGCAAATCACACAATATAAAATAAAAATAAATAAATTTCAAAAGGAAAGAAAAAGACTTGCATACACATATTATGGTGTACATTTATAAAAATAAGAAATAGAAATAATTAAAAAACTAGCTGTACTAAGACGTATGTTTAAGTTATTCTTTGTGTTCCTCTATGTGCGTCTTTTCTTGTTTTGTAGGATAAATGTATTAAAATATCAACAGTTTTTGTGTTGTCAAGGAATAACTTGCAGAGAATGCATGAAGGTTGCATAGATGTGCGGAGGATCTGGATCCCGATGTAGGTTATCTGAGTTCAGAACCTGCCTTTGTCCACTGCATGGCATCACTGCTTGCCAACCAGTTAAGCCAACCACAGACCAGGAAATGGGGTATTCCACAGGTTTTAAAACAGTCCTAAAATAATACTCTATACTTTAGATATGATGTTTACAGTACAGGAATTCATAAAATTCATTCTGACATATGAAGCTCTGTCTGTGATTTTAATTGTGTAAAATAAAAGTGTGTACATGCACGATAAGATTTTTCATCTGTATCACACGATGGTTCACTGGAGGCTTCCTCCCTGAATCACAAAACTCGCTTATTCCAAGGGGCCCTTTTCCAAGCCAATTTCACTGAATACACACTTCAGAAACAGCTCTGACTATAAATCTCAAAGACAGAACTTGCAAGTTATTGAAGTGTTGCATAAAAATATTCATAGGCTTGCTTGAGAAGCATTTTTTTCTTCTGTTTGAAAGACTTGGAGCTGTGCAGGAGGGAAGAAGGCTGAGCGAACAGGCAGATGGGAGGAGGAAATTGAGCGACCTCAATGCTTGGGAGAAAAACATCCTATGCAAGCATGAGAGATGTGTAGACACAGACCCAGTGCCAAACAGTTCTTTTATTGCTAACTCACATGTGTGTGATCATACTCTCTCTCATGCCCCAGACTGTCCACCTCTATTCATGGCAGCAGAAGCAAGAATTCTGGAGAGGTTGTTATAAGGATTCCAGCCACTCCATGTAGCTGAGCCAACTCGGCTCAGGTGGGATGCACCTAGTAAGGAGGCGCGCCCCTGGGCATGAATGTGTAAACCGTGCAGCACTGCATACAGAAACACATCCTGGGACGCATGACCCATACAGAGGCATGCCCTAAACGTGACTACGTAAACCAGTACACCCCTCCTCTTAAAAGATTTGGGGGTCTCTCTCTCTCTTGATTTCTTTCTGTCTTGCTTCTCTGCTTCTGCATCCGCCTGGGAACTCTCTTAAATAAACTCTCGTGTGGCCTTGGTAGTGTGTGTCTCTTCTCATGTGCAAAACCAACAGTTGGTGCAAGAGGACCAACACTGAGGTAGCAGCTCCGATATTTTCCCTGTTATATAGACATCACAACAAAGAAGAGCAATACAGAAAAATGTCAGACATGCTTGGATAAAAGTTCTGATGATAGGTGATTTCTATTATTCATTAAACTTCATGGCATTTTCAGTCTCTTCTAGAACATTTAACACTTATTATCAGAAGTAGGTGATCAAAATAAAGATATAATCTTTCTTTGTATATGTGCCAAGATTATGACAGCCCAGTCTTACAGTAGATACAGCTGACAGAGAGCTTGCAGAATTCCTGCATTGTCTTTGGAAGTCTAATTCATAAAAAAAAAAAAAATAAGCACAGATTTTAAATCATTTACCATGTGAATCAAATGTGCCTAATAGGTTTACTGAGTTTTAAAATGCTGTTCTAAAGTGTGGCTGTTCAAAATGTGTCAAAAATCAATAGGGTCAGCTTCTGCAAGGTGGCTGTGGACAATATGAAATTTCACTTCAGTCTGTATTTTTTGTTGAAACCCCAGGAAATTTCTAGTCACATTGTGCTTTAAGATTCCCTGGTCCAGTGTAACTCCTTACACACTGACCTTCATACTTTATACTCTCCTTAAAATTACCTAAACTCTTGGTTTCAAGCACTTTAATTAATTCATTGATTGTATGAGTGCCATGTTTTTGTGTGTGTGCAGGTAAGGGCAGCTTTTAGAAGTTGGTTCTCACTGGAAGTTCAAACTCAGGTCACTTTTACCTGCTGATCCCTCTCAACAGTCCTCAAACGCACTCTCTCTCTCTCTCTCTTTCTCTTTCTCTTTCTCTCTCTCTCTCTCTCTCTCTCTCTCTCTCTCTCTCTCTCTCTCTCTCTCTCTCTCTCTCTCTCTCTCTCTCTCTCTCTCTCTCTCTCTCTCTCTCTCTC